>KN482950.1:46135-63466 GCA_000787095.1 Periophthalmodon schlosseri | reverse complement strand
GCGACCTCGGGGGAAAAAAGGCGCCCGATTTGTCTGTTATTAATGTTCATATCTTGATTTACAGACGCAATAGTGAAATAAATATCAGGATCATGTAGAGCGGGTTAATACAAACATGTTAAGACCAAACTGACGACCCTGACAGCAGCAGTTACAAAGAGAGAGGCGACAGTTTTTCAATCTAAAGTAAGTTAGAAAAAGAGCAGATGGACCGAAAGTGCGCCCATGCTCATTTTCAATTTGGAATACGGTGGCTAGCAGGTTAGCTATGTCCATTTATATATACAGTCTATGTGTAAAACTTAGAAATCTCCATGGAGACGAGCAAGTGACTCTACCAAGTATTTTTGTCAATAAAAATATACCGTGGAACATTTGAACGTGACAAGCAGGTGACGTGTCCTTCATCTTTAACTAGTTAAGGTTTTGTCAAATAGTGATCAAAAAACTATACTACAAAAAACTATGTCTACCCCATGTACTGTACATGTTAGCATTGCTGACATATTCAAAAATGTTTACCTTTTTTGTAATTTGCGTAATATTGTGAAGTTCTTCTTTAAAAGCGCTTCACTTCAGGATGTTGACAAAATAGCCTGGGAGATACAAGAACTTACGAATGGCTTAATGGTGAGTTTCCACTTCACATTATTAGTATCAGTCTGTCCACACTGATAAGATGATCCAATACATACACACGCATTTAATTTAGATCAAATTTATCCCTGGCATGTGATCGACTACATAACAGGATTCCTATTATTTCAGTGACGCATCTGTCTGCACCCCAATTATGAATCTATCCAATCTGTCTGCTCTCCTCATTTCCATATTCTGCGCCACTGCTCCAACACTAAGTCTATTTATTCTACTTTATAATTGCTACCCGTGCAAAAAGTATCTATCCAAACATGGAAATTACGGTTATTAAAACACTGCTTGATTTGCACCATATTGAATTCTAATTTGTTAGCGTTAGAGCCACGATGTCCACCTAGATTCTGCTGAGTGTACATTGACGACACAGATTCTGCAGAGCTAAGGGTTTGGGGAAGTTTGCTGTTGTACCTTGAAACATTGCACCTCTGTAAAGTGCCAAATTTCCGCCGGGTTCGGAGCAGGTTGGCACCGAAAGAGCGCGGTGGGCTGTTTCAGCTGCTGGATGCCTGGTGTTTAGCCGCAGAGGATTAGATGGACTTAGGAGAATTCGTCTCCTCTCGGCGTTAACCCACTCGTGAACCGTGGATGATACGACTGGCTGGGTGTTGTGGAAATGTGGGATTCTCTACGGTGCCTCCGGTGGTGATTTAGGTGTAGTGCTGGTGGGGAATCTGTGTGGATGTGCAGGTTTGTATGCTTTAAGGTTATGTATTTAAGTACGTAAGTAAAATAATAGCTTTAGTTTGGGTAAAAAACATAACATAGGATTAAAAAGCTTTGTTTGTTGCACCATTTGTTATGCATTTATTCATCACCAATTGGAGAAGGAAAAATTACTTTGCAACACTGGACACCTTCCAGTTGGTGGGCTATTGTTTTACCCACAGAATCACTGTTGCCCCTTAAAAGCAGTTAAGATATTGTGGATAAATGTGTCCTCCATTTCTGATTTCACAATGATATTATGGTCATCAAGGAAATCTTTCCATAATGTCTAAACATTGACTGGCCGGGCTCATTATGGCAGCAGCAGACCTCTGCTGGCTCACCGTCTTTCTCTTATGAATACATTTTTATGAGATTTTAACCATGTTTGAGTTGTCCTGCATTCAAGACCTGGTCAGGTCAGAAAATGTCTGTTTTCACCTGCCCCTTATTTCCACCCACTTCTCTGTACTTACTTGTGATTATTCAAAGTATTTAGTTTCTGGGTTCAGAAATGTCACACAGCCATTTTTCAACAGCAAACAATAAAACAATAAACCATGTTAAAGTTTATTAAAACTTTTACTAAAAAACAAGAAAAAAGCTTTTCATTTACTTAGCTGGAGTGTGTTTCATGTTGATTTAAAATGAGACGATGTGGAGTTTTACTGAATAACAAAAACTCCTCTTTAGATCCACTTTATGAATTTGCCTGTATTCTTTATATTCTTGCTGACTAGTCTGGAGATGTGACGACAACATCCTTCACAAACTCATCTTGACGCCGCTTCTCTCTGGCGACTCCCAATCATCACTGCTTTTCTGTGAGGAAGTGAGCCAGACTTTTTGAAGCCATTGCTTGTTTGACAATCTGTTTTGGCATTTTGTCACAACTTTCCTTTTGTGACTGCACCCTCTAACACTAATAGGTGCTGAAAAGTCAAACTCAGGCAGCGGCGAACAGTTTTGTATTTTATGGCCACTGCACGCCAGGCATCCAAGATATTAGCATGTTGGCTAGCCTGGTTCTCTCCCATGGGTGAAACCTGAGTCCAGCCCCAGTCTCCCTGCAGACCTATTCCGAGCCCGTATCCACATTTCAGCCAAACTATATTCTGTTATATGGAGGTCTCTGCGGTCTGCGCCAACGTGCGCTAGTGCTGAAAGATTTGTGTCGAATTTGAATGTCGTTTGTCAAAACCAGTTGTTAAAACGCTGTGGACATGATAGAAGTTTTCTCAGCTTGCGTTGAGTTTGTGTATGGAAGTCGCCGTGTTTATTGCAGCAGAGAGTGATGGGCTGAGTCTGGGATGGGGGTGGGGTTCAGGACATGATGGTATCCTGACAGGGGCACAGTTGTCAGTGCCTGTCTCCTGCTGTAGAGGTGCTTTATGGAGGCCGGCTTTCTTCATCTCTTGTCGCTGGGGTCATAACTGCTACTGGTCATAAAGAGAGTTCACTTAAGAGTTCACTCTGGTTAAACAGAAGTATACACACATGTGCTCATGATTGTGTAGTTAGTTATCTATACATTTGTCTCATCTCTTTTCCTGTTTTAATTATTTTGAGTAAGTAATTGGAACCTAATACGCTCAAACGCTACAGTGTAGTCATTCCACACTCGGTGGTGGCAAGTATGACAGCCTCACCTGCCCTGGGGCAAACTGATGGAAGCAAAGCTGTCAATCTGGTCCACTGACCAGATAATGTATTTATTTAATGTTATGTAAAGTTTGGTTGTTTGACCGCTGCAGACATGGCTGTAGTAAACTGCAGTAGTGAGCTGCCACAGTGAGGCGGGTCAGCCAAGAAATGACTGCTACTAACTTTGCTACAGGAGGTTTTATCTGATGAAGTGGTAATGAGGCATGCCCCAGTCAACACTGTTTTTCATATACACCACACCTATGTTACAAGCGTATGTTACTGTTTTTACCTCTATACCACAATTTAAAGCACTTTAAATTATGCAGTGTAGGTTGTTCCTTTGAGTTGCTTTTGGACCTTGACTATAATTAAAGATGGTAAAATCGTCACATTTTTATATAGCACTTTTCCACCGCCAAGGCACTCACCCGTTCACACACATTTATACACCAGTAAACACAGACACTGGCAAGCGAGGGGGGGTTAAGTGTCTTGCCCAAGGACACAACAGCAGCATACATCTGTGGGAGGAGGAATCGCACCGCCAACCTGCAGGTCAGTGGATCGGACCGACCAATGATGTTTATCGCGAATCGCCAACCTTCCGATCAGTGGACAAACACTCTACCAACTGAGCTACTGTCGCCCCGGGTAACAAGATAACAATAAGATACTGTTATAATGAGTGGGAGTATTTAGGTCTGATTATGATTTTCACTGCTTGATTCTCACACTATTTTTTTGCGGTAAATGTAGTAGAAAATGAGACGACAAAGCCCGAATTATAACTGCTTGCATTATTTCATACTTGTGTTCAGGCTCCACTGAAAGACCAAACAATCACTCTGCTGCTGTGCTCAAATTGCCCAATTTATAACCTGACAAAAAGATATGCGTCGTTGTACTTCATATTTATGCCAAAATAATTACCGCAATCAGATCTGACCCCCTAATGTCCTGGGCTATTTTTTAGCTGATTTTAATAAAACAAGATGCAAGTGATATTTTGCGGTTTAAAAATGCCAACTTACTATTTCACAAACCGAATCTCCTTCCAAAGAAAAGAACAGTATCTCCATCGCAGCTAATTACAATCGCTTGACCGTGTTTTTTCGTGCATGCGTTGTGGTCACGTTTGAACGCATGCATGCCGTTTACATACAGTTCACCGATGGACTTGAACTTGGTTGAACTTTGGAGCCGTAAAGCAGCAGCAGCGGTCATAGGAAGGCGCTGGTACCCATAGTTCTAATGTTACTGCGAGAAGAGCCAAGCAAACGTATCCAGGGCCTTGGCACAGTAAAAGATGTCAGCGGCCTCATCTTTACAGGCTCTCAGGAGCGCTGAGGGGAGGGAGGTTGACGTTGGCCGGTGTAGTTCATAAAGACTGTCCAGTGAAGGAGATGGAAGGGCAAAAACATCCACTCCCTTTAATATAAAATGTAAGTCAATAATTCAGATTCATTTTATGTCTTGTGTGTTCAAGCGTGAGGTTTTTACGATTATGTGCATGTTCTGTTTGATTTTTTTAACGAAAGGTTAGCATTTTGGGTAATTTGATAAAAATATATTGAAAGTAACAACAAAGTTAACTCTACCTTAGCGCTTTTTTACAATTTTGTTAACTAGAGTCCAAAGGAGCACAAACTTATAAAATTGCACCTTGGCACAATTTTAAGGTTAAAGAGAGAGGATATTGTGCAAAATTGACTTTTTGGAGCTTTCGACCATGTTATAACATTGTTCTCTCATCAAAAACATGCCTGAAGAGGTTTTAGATGTCGTCCGTGCATGTTTGAGTGATGTAGTCTGGATCTCTCCCGGGCCCTATTGGAACCCTTCTTGCGGTTAGCAGTGCGATGTTGTCCAAGTCTCAGCCCAGAACGCTACGTGACCTACGATCCCACATGGCGAGTTTTCATAAATATACACAACAATACACTACAGCTTCACGAAACAGCTCCCGTTATATTGCGATGGCACTCTGGAAGACATTTTAATACGTTGTTTGCGTTAAATATAGCATGATAAAAGGTAACATGGTGATCTAAATATGCTTTGTGTTATCAATTAATACCCCCTCTTTAAAGTATATTTTATTGATCCCGTAGGAAAATTTGTAGTCTGGATTTGACCCATCTTTCACTGTCGCTGGAGGAACTTGTCAGGAGCATCTCCAGATCTTGAACTAGGGTTGGTAAGGAGAATTTTACCTATTGCGTTTTGTGTTGATAGCCAAAAACTAAAGTGTCTGGAGGAAACTCAGGCACAGGGAAGACAACTCCAGTAATTGTTTTTAGTTTTAGTTGAGGAAAATGTCATGCTAATTCAGACTAATTCTATTATAGTTTCAACTAGAACATATATATTTTATTCTAACTATAAAATTGCATTGCATTGCTTCAACATGTGCACAGTCTATAGCAAAAGTTAATTCTGGACAAAAGTTTTAGAGTTACGTTTCACCACTCATCCAAGCGGCTTCTTCAGTTCTGATCATGTGCTGGTGGGACACTGCTTTAAATTTGTCTGAATAGTTTCTTGGACATTGAGTTTGTTAATGGTCTGGTTTGGGACTTTGGGATGACAAAGCGGAGTTTGAATCTGGTCTCCACGCCACATTTCATACAGTTTTGCTTCGACAACTTCACCACTGATCCTAATAGTAATACATTCCCACCAAGTTTTCTTAACAATTGTTTTCTTAAAAATCTCTGCTGAAATGGCAGAAACAAAACACATTCACACCTTGTTTGGAACAGTTCAGAAACTCTCTCACCGCTCAGATATTTCAAATTCTCTTCTTTGGCGAGCTTCTATCGGCCTATCCCAAATCTTTTCTCACTTTGTTGGATATTCTTAAGACCTCATCCATCCTGTCCATATTGCTCCCCTGACACCATTAGCACCTTACCTCCCAGCTGCCGCTTTATCCCTAAAAAGCTTTACACGTTCTCTTAGCTCCATTCTAACACTCCAGTCACCCAAATCCTATCCATCAATACCTCAACCGCCATAGACCCATCTGGTTCTTTTCATCTCTACATTTTTATAGCTTTTGTTTAACTTTATTGCACAAGTAGAAAGATAATATTTTAGATTTATGTATTCTGGGTCGATGTAATCTCCGCGCGAGTCTACTTTTTAAAACACAAAGCCACTTAAAGTAATTGAATACAAATACGGGTCGTGCTTAGGGGGCATATCTGATATTAACATTATTCTAGGTGAGATTTTCCATGTACGGACATTTATAAGAGCAAGGCTTTTGACGTGTTATTCTTGGACCGGACCCATAAGCGATATACTCCAATAGTAAATGAATAGAAAGTAGCCGTTTTTGGTAAACGGGGGCAATTTTATACCATAGTAGCGGCATTTATACAGTCGTGATGGACAACCAGTCGGCCCCAGCCAAAACGAACGACTTACGAGCAGGGAAAATGAAATAAAATCAATACTCCGACGTAACTTTTTTAAATAAACATTTGCGCTCTCCGGACATTGTTGGCAGCGGTGCGTGGTAGCCTGTCCCCATCACTGGAACTCGATCCGGGAGCATGGCAGGAGTGATGGCTTCTGGCAACGTGCGGCGAGGAAAACAGCTTATAGTGTTCTGTTTGTGTTAGGGGAGAGGCAGCGCGGGGCCAGGCTCATGCACTGTGGTGTCTGCGAGGTTAAAGATCGAACGAAAATGCTGAAATTAGGCAAAAAATGCGAAGGTTGCGAAGGAATCAGAATGAAATTGTGATAAAAATATATGTTTCTGGTTGATTGCAAACCTAGAGCAAGAAATAGAAAAGATAATTGTAGTATAGAGAGCGTTTATCGTTATAACATAAAATGATATGCAACACAAAAAGAGGTTGCATGGGATCCAGAATAGAAGCTTCTTCAGTACTTTACAAAGATGTGAGTCTGGTCACCCGTGAATCTCCCCGAGTTCAGATGGGCGTGATTGACAGGTGGATTAGCCAATCAGGGACACACATGGCCTGCCCCGTATCGAAACAAATACGGCTGGTTACAAGGAAAAAAGAAAGGAGAAAAAAAAGGGACTGAAGAACATAGCGGATTTTTGTAGGATCAATGAGCAAAGCGCTAAACTCTGAGGTGAGAGAAATGTCATTTTATTTCAAAATTATAAGGGACCGATGAGCTCCTTTCACATGTGTCACTGAGATATGTGTCACACAGGACTGTCCTGCGCCTCTGTGACAGTTATTGTACAGACAGGACAGTGGAACACCTGTCTGACTGAAGGACAGCACAGTTACAAAACACATATTTTCTCCGCTTATCAGTGGTGGAAGAAGTACTCAATTTTGTTACTTAAGTAAGAGAGCAAAAAATACTCAAGTAAAAGTATCACATGAAAAAATCTACTTTAAAAATGTACTTAAACAGTAAAATGTAAAAGTATTTTGCACAGATTTTCAGATCTAATAAAGCTTCAGATGTAGTGATTTTGATAAAGATTTGTGCTGAATTTTGTTCAACAGAAACTGAATCAATAGTTTTTTCCTAGCTGTTTTTATTGTAATATTTTTGTTTCTTCAAACTCAGAACATGGTAAAAACCCCTCTGCCTTTTCATATCTACGTAAAATGTATACTTGAGTGCAGTACTTCACTACTTTTACTTCGTTACGTTACCACCACTGCCTCTTATTACTGAAATCTGTAAGAAAATAATTTGTAAAAAAAACAACAAAAAAACTGCACAATTTCTCTGTTTGCGCTTTGTTTACCTGTGTCTGCTCTCCACATCTGCTCTGCCTCTGTCCCTGCGCTGTGCTCCTCTGTGATATGCAGGCAGGAACGAGGGAGAGAGAAAGTGAGAGAAGGGATTCGGGGGGAAAGACACAACTCTTGATTACTGGACTACATTGCCTCGCCAATGGTAAATGGTCACATTTTTATAGAGCGCTTTTCCACCTTCAAGGCACTCAAAGCGCTTTACATCAAGGAACCGCTCACCCGTTCGCACACACATTCATCCACCGGTGGAGGCGAGGTGGGAGAAGTGTCTTTGCCCAAGGGCACAACAACAGTATTCGTCTGTGGGAGCTGGAATCGCCGGACCAACCTTCCGATCAGTGGACAAACACTCCACCGACTGAGCTACTGTTGTCAACTCCCAGAATCCTTTATCGCATTAGATGTTACCTGTTGTCACCAGTTTAATGCTTTCAAGGCCCGGCATTTAATTACATTGCATTTCAGTTTTTAATGGGCGCAGATGCAAAATAGATAGCGATGGTATACGGGAAAAAGGCACGGGACAGCGAAGAATCATCACTAAACCCCACCGCTACTGACTTTCAGACCGTTCCCGTTAGTGATGTGTTGGTGGACACGAGAGCAGCTGGGCTCGTGGATGACTGACTCTCGGGCTCCCATCCAGCCGCCGCCCCACACATACGTGAGCTGGACACTACATGCTTCAGGTGCTTTCAAATAAACAGCTACCTCAGACCGATATTCCACTCTGGCTTTGGTCAAGACATACTGTTGTCTAACTACTGTCAAATATTCATAGAGTTCACGAATCATTCCTTCTATCGGTTCGCTCAAACTGCGTGCTTCCATTTATGGAGCTGCATGCAAAGTCAAACCCTGATACGCAACAAACAGAAGGAGGGAGAATGGGGGCAGACGTACACACAGGCAGGAGGGAAGGAAGCAGTGGACTTTTAGTCAAATTGAGACATATAGACTGCAATTCTGTGCTTTCACCTAAACCTTCCCTATGTATTTGTTTTTTGGTGACTTTAATGTGAAGCACTTTGCCCAGCTTCTTTTAAATGTGCTATAGAAATAAAATTGAATAGAATTAAACAAGTGAGGGCTAACTTCTCTTCAGTACCACGCTCTATTACTGCCACAGGATTGGCTGTTGTTGGCTTGCCTTATCATCGAGATCGATCAAACTTTTGATCGCAATTTATCAATCTTCTCATTTTTGGCACAGCCTTACCTATATTCTGTTACTCTTATTGTTCACATACTAACGCAAGCTTGTAGTCATCCTTGTATTGGACATGTATTTGCAGTGCACGCCTCATTGAAAGAGTATTAAAAGACTATTTAGCGTGGATGTTAACGTCATTGAGACAGAAGCCAGAGCAGGACGGTGCAGAAGGAGCCAAGAACAGCCGTCTTACACCGGCCTTTCTGTTGGCTCTGAAATGAAGCCGCTCGTATTATCACGAGTGTCCCACAGCAGAGCAGAGAGCAAGCCAGGTGTGAGCGTGTGCAGTCTCCACAGTCAGAAGAGAGGTAACGAAGCATGTGCGATTTGAAGGAGGGAGAGAGGAGCGAGGGAGGAGAGAAAGCACAGAGAAGGAGGAGGGAGAGAAGAGAGAAGGGGAGGGTCACTTGTACTGCATGGTGACAGAAACGCAGGTAGTAGACTAGTAAAATATGGATACTATTACTATTAGACATCTTGATTTCGTGATAGAAACACACAGTTCAGTGACTGTTACATTATTATTACATTATATTAGTACTATCACTTAACTCTCAGTTCAATGAAGAAAGAGATTTTAACAGTTCACTTATATTAAAATGCTTTGTTCACTTCTGACAAGCTGACTAACCAACTGCTCAAATGCTAATCACAATTATGTGGACCATATTTGAAATCACAATTATTATATAATGCATGGCTGTATGTAAAGGTAAAGGTACAGTACAACAACTTGCCTGTGTGTGGAACAACATTTCCATGGACGCAAGCAGGAGGAGGCCTTCCTCCAGGCCAATTAACAGTCAGGTTTGAGGAGGCCCTCAGAGAAAGTTTAAACAGTGCAAAAAATTACATACTGTGGCTTTAAAGCTACTATCTGGCCGACCCAGCCATGTTGCATTCTGACATATCACCACTAGATGCTATCTACGTCTGACAGTGTGCCAGCCTTGACCTGACAGAAGACCAGAGAGCACAGGTGAGCCTGAACAACGGCCAGGATTGGGGAGGGGGGAACACGTTTTTCATCTGCCACCTACTGATAACAAAAAAAACGAATAAAGACGGATGGTAGCTTTAACATGCTGAACAAAATGACATTGCTATCATTTAAAATGCATGTTTTAATGAATCTTTTGAAAGCCAGTGTGGGGTGAAGAGTGGGTGAAAAGGAGTGCTCATATCATTTAGACTCAGCCCTATATACAGCCCTACTCCAAATAACAAAACAAAAATGACCAATTGCGTTTTCTACTACTACCTAAAAACAGTCAACAATATAACTTTGAGTTAGAAAATCTGCCCTGAATGATACATTTAAAGATGGGGTATTATGCAAAATGTTTTTTTGGTTTTTTTTAAGCTTTCTACCATGGTATAATGTTGTTCTCTCATCAAAAACATGCCTGAAGAGGTTTTAAATCCATCCATGCATGAGTATTTTAGCGATCTCTCCCAGGCCCTGTTTGAGCCCTCCTTATGGTGAGCTGTAATATTCTATGCAATGCTCAGCCCCCGAGCCTATGTCACCCATGCTCCCACGGGTTAACGGGTTAACCCCAACTCTGACCCTAACCCACAACATTTCTCCATACAAAAGCATGATACAAAACTGTACACAACAACTTGACAAACCTGATGGAATGTGCAGTAGTTTCATTAGTGGGATGCAGCTGATTATGTGGTGATAGCGCTCGGAAGGGGGAGTGACTCGGAGCGAGGAGAGCAATTTCAAAACAATAAAAGGCAACATGGTGATCCAATTATGTTACGTGTTAGCAGTTAATCAGCGCAGTCCTGTGTGATGTCACATAGTACTTGAAGTCGCAGTGGCCACTGGGGGCAGCGCGCACTCAGTTTTTCACAGTTTTTGAACACAAAGCTCCAAATTTGCCTAGTTTGCTCTAAAATTTAAAAAAAAGAAATAGGAACAGTAGGCAATACTATTAAAACATTACAGTTTAGTTGCAAAAAAGTTGATTTAGTGTTTTGTTCCACTTTAACATAGTTACACTGTTCAAACTGGCAAACTTCTTTTTGGCCCATACACAGTGTCTTCTTTTTCAGCCTATTATAGGCCACTGCAGACCTCTTCCAAAACTAAGATTTAAAACCTGACAGAGCAAACTTCACCAATACTGAAACTAAAGAAAACCCAACCTTGTTCATCTCATTTATAGACATCCACAAAGTTAAAAAAGTGAATATTCCAGGTTTAAATCCGTGAAGGCCGATTTCGATCTTAAGTAAATAAATCCATTATGTAATTTTGATGCGCCAGAATCAGATTAGCTTTGAATCTATATGACAAAATTCAATATTTGATTCATTTCCCTGGTTGATGAGAAAACGCTGCATTTGAATACTCCCATTCATGTAGTCGAACCCAAGCCTGACCAATCACCCTGAGAGCAGAGGCAGCAGTCGCGTGGCCAGCAGCGGGGCTTATAAAAGACCTCCATTCACTCCCATTCACACAATATTCAGGAGAAACTTCCCCAGAAAAAACATGGCAGGTTTGAAGAGAAAACAATCGGCCCTCCCCAACAGATTCCTGCTAATTTTGCCACTAGCTGAGAGGAGCGTAGAGGAGCAGAGAGGAGCAGAGAGGAGCGGGGGAGATGGTGATGGATGCCTGCCTGTCTGTCACCTTTCAGGGGCATTGGGGAGTACCGACGCGGGTACGGGCGCGCCAGGTCTTCCATCAAGCCTAGATTTAAAACCCATGATTTCGGTTTTGGAGATAAATTCAAAACGTAGTGGCAGTAGTTTCCTGCACCATTCTCTCTGAAAAAGGTGTTCTATGTAACTTTTCTGGTGTATGGTCCACCAACTCTGTGTTTCCTCGAAGATGCCATTGCTTTGCTTGAAATGTTGCGTACAAGCAGTTGACACCACCAGGCCAAATTACTGATCTGTGGAGTAGAGAGAATGCACGTTTTTCAATGTATTTTTTTTGCAATAATGAAGCTCAGTGCTATACTGTGGAACATGTAGGCAAAGCAAGTAAATGGTCACATTTTTATATGGCGCTTTTCCACCTTCAAGGCACTCAAAGCGCTTTACATCAAGGACGCGCATTCACACACCAGTGTACGCAGAGGACGTTAAGTGTCTTGTCCAAGGACACAACGAGAGCATTCATCTGTGGATCTGACTGCTCTCACGATGTTTATGTCGAGAGTGGGATTTCGAACAATCACTCTACCAACTTGCAACCTGGAATAATCCCCCAGCTAGGTACTCCAGACCGTGAAACTCGCCGATAAAACACAAAACTCAAATGCGAACGCCAACATTTCCCTACGGAGACAATAAAGCAGATCTTAACCCTGTAACCTGCATAAAGAGTATTGGGTTTATGGCAGATTTACAAACATGTCAGGTTTGATAAATCTTATAACATGCGTACAAAGTCACCGTTGTCTATATTCATGTTCTTCACGCCAGCCATTCAGAATTGTATATTTCCTGAAATTAATAGTGTGGATATTCCAGTCATTTTGCAGTATTTGTAAGTCCCTGTACATTCTCTACTCAGTCCAATTCACCTATAACACTTTGACACGTCCAACAAGCACTTAGCAAACACATTTCCCCACCAGAGAATCCGCGTTTTCCTTTGCCCTTTTCATTCATTGCGAAAGTCGATCCCCAAAATTCCAATATTATTCCTGATGCATAAATCGCCTCTCTGCGTGAAAGCCTTGTTGTTGAGGGTCCCTTTACCACGCGATGCAATAGGATCATTTGGCTTTCTGTATTTATTTTTCTGGCAGTTTGTTCGGAGAGGATAGGCTAGCGGATTCAGGCTAGGTTTTGGCGCGTGGAGTTCGTTTGCTAGCTAGCTAGGTGTGTTCATTAATTATAGTGTGTGAATGTGCGTTACAGTAGCAGACTTGGGAGCAGTAAGCGCATGGATCTCGTCTTCCACACTGGCGGACATGTTTGTTTGTGAGGGGACAGAGGTGTGAGGTGATGGGACCCAGAGGAGCACATCTACGGTAAAAGTTAATTTGTACAGACTCAGTGATTTTTGTGTTTTGTGAGTGAATTTAAGAGAAGGGCAAATATTGAAATGTGTTTTGACTGGGAGCTATCCGGCACGCAGGAGGACTTGTTGAATTATTCAGAGTTTTGGAAAACCTTAATGTCTACCTCTGTTTGACTAGATCTGAGAGGTGATGGGTCAGGATTCCAAATTGCAAAGCACAACTATTTTTTTGACGTCAAGACAACTCAAACATGTTTTTGTGTGGATGCTCTCCTTGAGCCCTGCCTCACAGAAGACCTAGGAGATGTTCTGGAGGGAAGTGTCCAGGCAGAGGTATGTCTAGGTTTCCAATTAATGTTGGATCGGACATTATTGACCTGAAACAATTATGCATCTTACACAATAGTCCCTCAACTTTCTTCATGGAACTCGCCCATAACTCAAAGTTTAAGATGTATTCCTTTAGCTTTGGGAAACATTGCATACTGTACCGTATTCCCCATACTTAATACATTAAAACAGAGGTGGCCACATTATTTTGGGAAGTACTTTTTACAGCTATTGTTAAATAGTCTTCCATTGTGACCGTTTTTGTGTGAGACAGGCCTGGTATTAAGAGTCTGACACTGAATTAAGTTGTGGTGGTACTTTAAAACTTCAGAAAAAAGCTTTTTTTTTATGATCTCACAGTTTTTGATTTCATGGTATTGACTACAAGTCCGTGTCCCTCCACATGTTCTGTGTTTTAATATACGGCCCTCCATGAAAAAAAAAAAAAAAGTTTGGACACCTCTGAATTAGGATAAGATGTTCAAGCTTGTACGTTGTAGCTGGATTTTGTCTGACAAAGTGAGAAACAAGAAGCATTGACTAGCGTAAAATTGAGATGAAATGGATGAAATTAACGCATTTTTGTTGTCGGTGATAAAAAAAGAGCTAAAATCAGCACCATTATACCTGATCCAATACTGCTCATAATCTGGTCCTCCACCTCCCAGAGCGCTCTCTGGTGTGTCTGCTGCAGTCAGCTGGCAGCAGAAGAAGGCCCCTTTGACTCATGTGGAGAGCAGAGGGGTGGGGGGTCCCAGGCTGCAGTGTGGGGGGCGAGTGGGGGATGTGAGGTGTGCGGTGGTGTTCGGAGAGGTGGGGTGTGGGTTGTGTTGGGGGCGAGGGGTGGGTGTCCCGGAGCAGTGGAGTCTGATAGTCTGCTACCGCGCACACGCTTTTCCTCCTCTGGGTTTAACCCGGAGAGAGGGGGGGAGAGAGAGGAGAGAAAAAGGGAAGGCGGGGTGAGAGAGAGAGGAGAGAGAGAGGGAAGGGGGAGTGAGAAAGAGGGGAGGAAGGAGCGAAGGGGAGAGAGGATAGAGGGAGGAAGCGGGAAAGTAAAAGAGGGTGAGGGGAGTGAGAGGTAGGAAAAAGGGGAGAAGGAGAGAGAGAGAGAGGAAAGAGAGAGAGATAAAGAGAGGGAGAGAGGAGAGGAGTGATTTGTGACAGCACATCTCCACCATGTGGCCTCAGAACTGGGTAAGGGACTTTGCACATGTGAGAATTTATTTATTTCTACCAACAATGTACAGATATAAATGACGTCTGCATTTTTTAATTTATTGTATTTATCTTTATATTCCCTTTTGCACATGAGCCGGTGGTTTTTAGTTGTTTTTTACTGTTTTTTTCGTCCATTTTTCAGATGCAGATGTGAATGAATGAGCAGATAAAGAGCATGAGCAGACTGGTACAAATAAAATAAACCTTGATTTAAATATATCAAGGTTAGTCCTACTATATGTTTACTATCTAGGGCCACCATCTGAGAATAGGGTGAAAGACTTGAAATTAGAGTGAGGTGAGCCCCAGACTTGAGGATGAATCCACGCCTCTGTTACCCTGTACATGTATATAGTAGTACATAGTAAAGGTTCCCTCGAGTCTGAGGTATAGTTAGGGTTCCCACTTTAGTCTGAGGAGTTCAGTCCAGTATAAGGCCCAGAGCAGCTGACCCTGCAGCACCAGCACACACCACCACACAGTGAACTGCAGGCCTATGGGACTAAATGTGCCACATGTCGTTAAATTAAATAAACAAACTAAAATGATTACAACCGTATTTTCTAAAGAGATATTTTACTGCAAATATTATTATTACTGTCTTGCTTTCATTTTTAGAACAGAACAGACAGAAAGAACATCTATATATTTAAATTGATAATCATTTTGGATTTAGCTTTATAATCCTGTTGCTTGTTATGTAAAACCAGGAAGTACGAGCACATAAGTCCTGTGCTCAGGTCTCTGCACTGGCTCCTGTGGCTCCTAGAATAAACTTTAAAGCAGCTCTGCTTGCGTCCAAGTCTCTCCATGGCCTAGCACCAAAGTACATCTCCGACATGTTGAACTATCTCACACTCTGAGGACTTCAGGGACCGGCCTCCTGCTGGTGCCCAGAGTCAGGACTAAACGTGGGGAATCAGCGTTTCAGTTTAATGCGGCTAAAATATGGAACAGTCCTGAAGATGTGAGACAGGCCTCTACTTTGACGATGTTTAAATTCAGGCTCAAAAGAGTTCTGTTTAGCTGTGCATATGACTGAAAGGTTTTTATTTTGAACTCTTCTCTTTTAATGTTCATTTTACGATGATTATTTATGTTTTCTTTTGTTTGTACTGTTATTTTAATGTCTTTCTTATTCTGTAAAGCACTTTGAATTACTTTGTGTACGAATTGTGCTACACAGATCAACTTGCCTTGCCTTCATTTTCCGTATGTAATAACTGTTGAATATATATGTAGTGCTGCTGTATGATCCTCAGCTCCTCCAAAGTGTTCCTGACGGGCCCCAGCAGACATCCTTTCACTTTGGGGCCGGCCGTAAAACTAATGACAAAATTGGAACAATCTGCCTTTTCAATGGCCACTTTTATTCCCCAAATGTAGCGATCGCCAGTCTAATTTGTCCTGTGGGACTCAGCGCGCTCCCATAAAGCCACATTAGGCCCAGGAATAATGAGCAGGATTCAGAGCAGGTCCAGCACAAGCCCCGCCTCCTCGGGACGTCCCACCAGTGAGAGCCCATGTGATACTGGGGGCACTCTAACAATCGTCTTTGTCAGAGCGCTGGTCGGTACTGGTAGTGTTGTCACGATACATTTCAAACTTGATTTCGATACTAAGGAATAGACTCGATACTCAATACCGTTTCCGATACCATGATGATCATAAAAAGCACTCCTTCTTTACACAGTAGATGTGATTTCAGTCGTCCAGGTAGGTTCCATAGTGGTCCATGGGCGTGTACTAGTCTTTGTGGTCTTCTACTTGTTTTGATACAGCTCAAGATCATTCTAGAGTTATTCAGTAAAGGTTCATTTCTGTTCTGTGAATGTGACTCAAATGAGTATCTAGTTTCGATACTAGTTTTAGTATCGATTAGTATCAGATTTTCGATACTTTTGACAGCCCTATTTACTGGTAGTTGCAGCTATGTTTATTTATGACGATGACAATGAGCGCATTTGACACTTTCAGGCTGTTTTTGCACCCGCTGAGCTCAGGGCAGCACTTTGACATTTCTGTAATGCTCCGATCATTGGCGCCCGCTGGGTTTACCTGTAAATGTCTGTCTCTGGGTTCTTGTGGAGTTTACAGCGTTTTCTAACTGAAATGGAAAAGTGTAGTGTCGCAAAAGCCTCATTGGAAAAATTATAAAAGTCAATTGAACTACCCTAAGGTATGACTCAGGGGACAATCCACACCTTAGTTCAGTGGATTTAACTAATAACAGATACTCCTTACTGTAAACTAGGGTGTGTCAGTTTCAGTTTAGTTCTCGTTTCAGACAGATATTTAAGGCAGTGGCTTACCAGAACCTTCTCAGAATTGAAGGAGCGAAGGATGAATGGTGAAACATGGTCTTTTGTCCAGTGGAACATAGTGGAACATACCTAGATAACTGAAGGATTACAGAGATGTTTTTGATAATTATTCATTTTGAGAATATAATGCATGTTCATGTTACATTTGACAGCATTGTGGACTTACATACCATCTTTTTTTTCTATTTGCATTTAAATTTAGGTGTTATATGTGAGTTAAGTTAATTGTATAATTTCATATCAAAAGGAATTATTTTTTAAAAACTATTACAACATTGTAAATTTGACCATTTAGGGGACAGCAAGGTTAAGGTACACTTTATTGTCCCCGTAGGGAAATTTGTCCTCTGTATTTGATTCATCGCTGGGGCACCTCATCAGAAGCAGTGGCGCCTGAGGACTCCTCTCCAGATCTTGAGCTAAGCTTGGTCAGGACCAGCTTAGCTGGAAGAACCTATTGTGCATGTTTGGATTGATGGA
>KN482950.1:17008-37089 GCA_000787095.1 Periophthalmodon schlosseri | reverse complement strand
AAAAAAAGAACAACCTTGACAAGCCAGACTTGGGGTAAAACCATGACTTCATTTTACATCTACACTGTAAATCTTGATCTTATAGCTAACTACGAACGCCCAGCAGGTTCTTTATAAATCCCTACAATTTGCTTCCCTCAAAATTGGTTACGAATCGAGCATGTTAAATCGATCTTTCAGTTTCCTTGGTGGAACACTAGAGCAGACACTGCGCAGCTAATGAGACTTAATGAAGCGTTGAGCGCAGGTCGGAGCTCATGTGGATTACTTTACCAGATGTCGCTAACATTCACACATTTAATATAGATTTCCTTCAACACATAGACAGATGCTAGCCAAAGCATAATACGTCCCTTCAAATTATCAGAGGCGGGTAGTGCTCATTTACATTTACTTGACTAACTTTTTAAATAAATTGTACTTTTCTAGCAGCGTACTTTTACTCCGACTTATTGAAGTAACAGTACTCTTACTTGAGTAAAAGTTTTGGTTACCTTTCCCACTGTGAGTGAGTCTACAAGTGACAAAAGCTTTCGTTATGTCCGACAACATGAAATGATTTGAACATTTGTGTTCCTTGCGGCGCTCACTAAATATGATTCAGTTTGTTTCATTTTTGTGTCTATCCTTGGAAAACACCAGATTTTGTGCATTACCGTATTTTCTGGAGTATAAGTCGCACCGGAGTATAAGTCGCACCAGCCAAAAAATGCATAATAATGAAGAAAAAAACATATAGTTCACATATAAATCGCTTCTGAGTATAAGTCGGACCCCCGGACAAACTAGTGCGACTTATAGTCCAGAAAATACGGTATTTAATGTTTTGTCCTTCCATTTATATTAACTTTAAGTCATAACGCAGGTGGCACGCTCCGACAGTTACTCTTTAAGTTACTCTTACTTGAGCAGTAGTCTTCTCAAGTACTTTTTACACTGACTTTGACTACTACGCTGTCCTTCTACTTGAGTAATATTATTCTGAAATAACGTTACTCTTACCTGAGAACATTTTGTGGCTACTCTGCTCACCTCTGCACATTACGCTATGTAACAATCACACTCTGCGAGGTTCTGTCTGCCTCTCCTCGCCGCTACCTGGCTCGTAGCTTTATTGGCGTCTTGGTTTCGGGCCAACCGCTGTGCCGTTTTCAAAAGTGCGGTCAGCAGAGTTCACCATAAAGTAGGAACATGTGTAGAGACAAACAGACTGCGCTCTCCCCCGCTACTGTTGCAGTGCGCAGGCGGCGGCTAATTAAATTCAGGACGTCAAAATCGATCTGTGTCAAAGGGAAAATAAAGAGAAAAAAGTTTAAATGTGTTGACGCTTTGGATGTATCGCAGAATAGCATGTTTTGGTTTAGCTCGTATTCGCTGACAATAAAATGATCTGCTGTAGGAAATCGGGTTAGAATCACCTGCCAGAGCTATGGTGGCCCTGAAGGCTCAATATAAGGTAAAAGCCACAACACAAATATTAAAACCGCAACATGAAAACTGGGGTTGTTTTCGTAAATGCCAAAAGGGGCGTTCCACAAGGGTCGGTTATGGCTCTACAACCCTTTTTTGCTGTGAATTCAAATGTATCTTATAAATTATTAAACAGAGGCTAAACATACATTGACTATTGAATGGGCTTCAAAATGTCACCTATAACAGGAAGCTGAAACCCATAAAAAACAGTTACATTTGGCAATCCTCACAGGCACTGCAAACAAAAGCATTAATATAACAAAATATTTAAAAAATATGTTTATTTATCTTGACTAAAACCTCATTCATGAAGCATGACAAATTTGGAGGGTGTTTCTTACTAAGTACATATTCATTTTTATGTTAATGAAGTGTAAACGAGTGTTGTGATGTTTGTATCTGGATGTTGGTGAATTCGGCGCAACTGTTATTTAAGAAGGAATTTGGCCGCTTGAGGACACATCGTGAACCTGGCGCTCTCTCAGCATCGTCTTAAAGTGCAAGTTACGAACGCTTTTTAAGAAAACGGCGCATTGCTTTTAAGATGTCAACTCTTCACTTTACATGTATAATATAGGGTCTTGGAGATCTGGGAATTCACTAAAAAGACTTCATAAATGAGCGCTGCAGTTATTATTAATATACTAGTTACTGTCTTTGCCTCTGTCCCTGATAAAAAGCAGTCACTCTAAAAAAAAATCCCCAACTCCTCCTCTCGCCTCACCTCAGCCGGAGTCTGCTTTAGCACCAGTCTGCTTACTGTGATCTAGAACGACACAGGCTGGACTACACATGGATCTGCTTCACTTCTCCCTGTGCGTAATAACTGTTGTCTGTATAACACAATCAGATCACTTCACAGCTTAGCTTCTCCAGTGCCACTGTCGGCACTTTATCAACTAACTTTATTAACCAACTACGCATCTCCAGTGTCCGTTACATCATGTATTGTGCATGGCTGCGGGTCTGGTAGTAATTTCACAGCCTTATGTCACCAGGTAAGCTAATCGGTTAGTACAACGATTGCCAATGTATTTTATAAGGCTTAGTGTTAGATCATTACACATACGAGACACTACACATACAAAAAACAAAGCTTGTGAAAAATGTAAACGGTTTACGACGGTCTTAAGTTATTCCTCACTTTTCTAATGTATTCTCCTCGCATTGTAATTATTCAAAGCGATGAAACAATTTTCACAAGTTTCAGAAGGCCACAGTTATGCCTTCATAGTATTGCTAACAACAACTAGCATGCTAACAGTGCACGAGCATTACTTCCAGGTTTGCGGACAATAGAAAGGTTTTATAATTAAGAGAGCCCTACAGTGGTCTTGTTTGGACTGTAAGAGCTGTTTTATAAAATGTCTGTTCTTGGGTAAAACAAATCTTACATGAAAAAATCACATTGTTGGCTTTATTGTTACGCGAAAACTCTGCTCTGGCCGCTGAAAGTTGTAAAAAGTGCTTATGAGCTCCACACCAAGACGGATTCTTGCAATATTTGTGAGTTCAGAATCAATTTTGACATACTCCCGCTGCAAGGTTTGAATTCCCTCAGCAGCGAGCGGCCCAATGACTGAGCAGCACTGAGGTTGGTGCAGAAGCCAAAGGCGAAGCCCCCAAGCGAACCAAAACAAACATGGAGACGCCGATAGATGTACTTCAGTCTATTTGTTTGTGAAAACTGTGCAGAAGGGAAGCGCTTTATGCATTTGTGGACATGGAAGATGTCTGTGCTTTTCTCTCAAAACAATGTAACAAAAGTTAGATTTTTCAACTTGTTACGATGTTGTGACGGTTCAACCAATCAGATTCAAATACTTGTCATGACATTCCACCTTTTCTCTTTCCTCTCGCTTTCCTCGAGAGCAGTTCCAGATTGATAAATGTGTAGAACTCAATTCAGAGTGCATAAGGTAAGTGAGGTGAGGTGAGTGACTAGTTCTGTTTTTAAAAATGAGGTACTTTAGCATATTAACATTGCGTTCAGGAATATGTATTTATAATTGCATTAGGAAGATTTGCTCAAACACGCGTGAATGAAACAAAACAACTCCAGGTAAATTGGTTAAAACTAACAAACTTGTCTAGACCCAGCTGTTCTTCTTCAGCTCTCAGAAAGCTTTTACGACAGCACTGTCCACAACTTTGCGGAATGCATTGTGGGAAACTTTTAGCAATGGAAAACTCACCGGTTGACCTATGTTCCTACTTTCACCCACTGCCATGCGCTGTATCTCCTGTTTAACTTTTTTTTTCATAAAACAGAACACTTTTTCTCTGTAACTAGTCAACACAACTAAACAGTACCTCGTTGCTACCCATCCTGAATTCTCATGTTACCGTCCCAATCAGGTCCACTATCTGCACATGGTTAGCCCGCTAGCTGTTTATTTTCAACACGGATTTGGAAAAACTCAAGCGGGCGCTGACATGTTAAGGGTCATTGTGGAACGCTGCATGGAAGGGTGTCTACTGAAAGCGATCCTGGGTAATGATAGGTAATCAGCCAGTTAACGTGGGATGATTCACTGGCGCCAGAGCCTTAAATCTGGTAGAGATGACCAAATATACGCGAATACGTACGCAGCCATCATAAAAGACGGAACAAGTGTGTAAAATGAGCGTGGCCTTTGACCTCTCAGCTGATCGGGTATGTTTGTGGAAAGCATGTCTTTTCCAGTAAACTATGATTGTTCCTTCCAGTAATATCGGTTCTTGGTGTATGCGCAAGTCCTGAAAACCACAGAATGGCACGTGTCGGAAACTGCATACCTTGACTGTGGAGTGACTAGTTGCGGATTAACTGGAATAGCATGAGTCTGAGGCAATGCTGACATGCTTGATTGATTAGCAGCTGATATATAAGAAAACAGAAGATAAACTTAAAGGTCCCATATTACGCTGTTTTCTGATCTATGCTATAATGTTGTTTCCTCAACGCAAACATACCTGAAGTTGTCTTTTGTTTCATTCACACATGTTTAACACACAAACCCTGCATATTTAGGCTGAGGTCTTCTCTCAAATGGAAAACACTCACACTGTTCCACCTTGTGATGTCATGTGGTAATACAGGAAGTGCCCCACTGTGTTTTTAAACTCCATACACCTTCATGACTAGAATCTTTTGGATGATGTCAGCCCTGGAATTGCCAATCTCTACTGAACTAAAGGTAAAAGGTACCTGTTAACTTGAAAATTGCCACTACATGACATCACAAGGTGGAATAGAGCATTTTGAGCTTTGGGGATGCAGACACACTAATAAACCAGGTTTACTCAAACGTGTGAATTAAACAAAACACAACTCCGGGGACATTTTTGAGCAAATAGCAACATTATATCTAGTGTAAAGCTCACGAGAGTCAATTTTGTGTAATATAGGACATTTTAATAAGTTACCAGAGGCGGGCAGTAGTAGCAAATATTGTACTTAAGTAAGATTACAGTTAACTTCAAAATAACATAACTCGCGTAGAATTATAAAGTAGTGGTCCAAGAAATTACTTAAGTGAGAGTACAAAAAAAATATTTGGGAAACGTACATCTCAAGAGTAATTAAGAGTAACTGCAGAGAGTTCTTTAAAAGTACAACAAAGTAAAACTGCAATTCCTTCTGTCAATATTTATTTTTTCATATCTTTATTTGATCATACAGAACTCGTGGTGATAGGGTTTTCAGTGTACTTTAACTACTTAAAAGGTTCCCTATGTAACTTTTCTGATGGGAGGGTCCGCCGCCTGCTTGTCTCCATGGGGATGTAATAGTATTGGTGGGAATGTTCCATAATACGGCATTAAACATGTCTATCTAGCATTGATTTGACCTGTAACTTGACCTGGTGCTGTCACCTGCTTGGCTTCATTTAGATAAATCCCTTTAATGCCATGCCGTGGTACATCCACTGGAAAAGTTACATTGTGCACCTTTAGTAAAACCCAGTAAAGAGTAAAATTGATTGTGTAAAAGCACAGCTAGCTTTTTTAAGTCTGCCATATTCAAAACCTACCTGAACCAAACCTCTGCGCTTTCCAAACTCCTTCTTTCTGAACTAGCTGCGGTGTGACCTCGCCGGCTTGGTCATTAGCACGCCGCGTTCCCATTGGCCGTCTCCTTTAGCTGCACGGGGTTACGGCTCCTGCTAAATCCTCCGGGGAGGGCCTAACAGTGCAGAACAACAATAGACCCAATGCAGTGTTTAGTCTGTGTCTGCCGGGCTTACACTACGTTTTGCGCTTTGAAACAAGATCCCAGCTTACCACCAAAGACTTTAAGACACACTCGCAGCTACTTTATTACATTTTAGTTGACTTTTCATCCATGTCCAAATACCGTATCATCTCAACCAGAAATGTACTCAAGCCATCTCTTCTTCGGCCAGGTATGACACTGGCTTTTAGATTTATCTGTGTGGCAGACATCGTGAGGGTTTCGCGGATTTACAAAGAGACTTGTCTAAATAAATCTTAACTTGTGAGGATGAGTTATAGAAATCTGGGGCAAATGCAGAAAGAATCCACCTTGTCAGTCATGCGCTGGTCTGCCAAAGTGACTGCGGTGGGCTCTTCGCTTACAGTGGGAACAGGCATAGGGGTCCAAATATAGTCACTTGATGAAGTCTGGTAAACTGCATAAAAAGTAGAGCATCTAAAGCACCACTGTGTAACTTTTTATTCAAAAATAGACTAAAATAAAAGCATGTTGCTGTTGTTGTTGTTGTTTTTTCCATCTTGGATGAATTTATTGCAGTAAAAACATAGAAAAACATGCCTCCTTACTGTGAGCACACTTGCATCTCCATAAACCTGACTCTTCCTTGGTCTGGAGAAGGGCCTTGTCCTGCTCGTCTCCATGGAAATCTTGTTTTGGCTATAACATCCCACAGTATGGCATTATATGAATCTATCTCCATGGAAAATGTGTATGGTTTTAACTTCCATTTCCATTTTCAAGAATTTACCTGCTATTCTTGCCATGGATCTGTAAGAATTTCTTTTTAATGTTTTGCCTGGTAAAATAAAACTTAAATAAATATAAAAAAGGTGGTTAAACTGAGGTTTTAATGAGACACAAAATATTACTATTAAAACCATACGCATCCTTGCAGTTTACATTTCACTCATCACTAATCACACAATCCCAGATTCATACAGACAAGGTGAGTGAAGAGTCTTGCTCAAGGACACAAGAGTATTAATTGGTGGCTGCAGGGATCAAACTCCAGATCAAATATCTTAAACCCCAAAAGCTAAGACTTGAGTGCCTCTTTTAGCAATGGATTCAGGGGTTTCATTTCATTCATTCTATTCATCTCCTGTTTATAGACAATATTTTGATCTTTTGACCATTCAAAAGATATATTTTATTTGGAATTGTTCACTATGATCACAATAAAACCCATGAATAGACATTTGCATTTTGTGCAGTCAAAATTATCTGCATGGAGCTGGCAGTAGAGACGTAGGCATCCTTTTCCAGATGTTTAGATCTTTGTAAGGAGTACCTAGCTGCAGGATATGGCTAATTTGAATATTTTGAGAATAGCCAGAGCACCCGAAGAGGAGAACATGCAAACTCCTCATAGAAAAGCTTTGATAATTCAACTTTGGTCACTCTTGCTGTCAATCAAAATCAAACGTGAGTGCCAACAGAACCTATAAACATGCGATAACACTGAAATGCAAACCAGGACCAGGATAAATATTTCTCGTAACATGATAGTTGATTTCACATTTCTGTACGGCGCTGTTACTATCTACACTATTCCCCCTCTCTCCTCGCAGCGGGTGGTCAAGTGGCAGATCCTCTTTTATACTTGAGATATCCTGACAGATTATGTTCCCCGTGTGCGTGCTCCTCCGGCTAACCAACCCAAGACTGGAACACACACGCACACTGCACTCTGGCCCGACTTCATCCACTGTACAAGTTATCAGCCAAAAATCAGAGCTCAAAATCTCAGCTTCTGCCTCTTAATGAAATACAGGCCACGCTGGAGGAAACTCTATTCCAAAAGTGTTGATAAGACCACAGTAAGACCAGGTAAGGCCAGGATTAGGACTGGAGACTGTGGTTGGACTAAGACCTGCCGAAGAACATGCTTTTGCTTATACACTTCTCTGTGACCTATTGAAGTGGAGATACAGGGTTGTCAGTGGATTCCTGAAATGCCAAAAGACTGACTTAACTTTTTCTTTAATACTTTTGTCAAAATATTATCCTCTTTTTTCATCAAAAGATGGGTGGTTTCAGAAACTCAAGTATAGTTGGCATAACAATGACCGTATGTATAGCATAGGACCAGTGGGTTGCCGGTTCAAACCTAAAGAAGACATATTATGTTGTTTTTTGTTTTTTTTTCTGGTATTTGGTTTTCTGCAGATTTGAGAAGTGTCATTTCACAGTCGTAAGCAGACAATTTAAATTTACATGATTTTATTTTTGAAGAATGGCTATTGAACATTTTTTATGTGTATGATTTTTAATTTTTCAAATAATCACAGCTAAGCACAGGGCTGTGGGTGAGGATAAGGGGTAAGTGAAAACATCAATTTTCTGAGCGCTCAATCCTCAAACACAGGCCAGTGATACACAGTACACAAACATACATGGATCAATCAAAATACACTAGGGAACACTATTAACATGGTTATTAAAAGCTCATAAAGGGAAATTGCATTATATGTGCCCTTCATTCATGTCTGTGTACACTGGTGTATGAATGTGTGAGTGGTTCCTTAATGTAAAGCGCTTTGAGTGCCTTCAAGGTGGAAAAGCGCTATAAAAATTGTGACCGCTTACCATTTAACCCAAGCAGTTCTGACTTTAACCCGGTTGCACGCAGGAACAAGCACGTTTTAACTACAATATCTTTCTTATTATATATACGAATCTCCCCAAACGCAAAAGTCATTTTCAGATTTTGCCACTTGTGTGAAACATGCTGTGCTTCATTTGTCTAGAATAGTTGCTTTGACTCTAACCAGGGCACGACGGTGGAGCTTGGGGCTGACGGACAAAACCCCTCCCCTCTGTTGCCTGTGAGTCCCATTATTTACATCCCAGTTCCATTTAGGCCCGTGTGTTTGTGCACTGTACACATGTGAACAGGACTGGCTCAGATCTGTCAGTAAGGGACCACCTCACTGTGTATTCAGCCTGGCCACATTATGTCACTGGGCTCCGTGGTTTATCATAGCATGTTAGCATATGCGCAAGAATAAATATATATCGCATGCAAAGCTACTGCACTGTGGCTTATTGGAAAGCAATGTTCATTTCCGCGACTCAAATGTTTCACCGTAGTTTTCGTCAATGCCACATTTTTGCTGATTCAAACTAAAGTAAAGGTAATCATAATGGCTAAAGTTACGCTCAGTTTGACTAAAAGTAGATATTTCCGTGAACTAAAACTACTTAGTGGAGATTAGATCCAAGTTCCACTTTTCAATCCCAGAGTCTCAAACCAGACCATAAACAAACCCAACATCCAAGGAACACATTAACTAAAGCTAGACTAAAACAAAACAACAAAAAGAAATATTAATATCAGTGGTGGCTGATATTAATATTTCCCCCCATCAATCATGCAAATTTGTACAAATATTTAACATTAAAATTTGAGATAGTTTGGCAATTTTAGTGTTTAAATAATACATAAATGTTGACTATAAACAACATGAATCACAAGAAAATATAACCTAATCTGTTAGTTCCTCTTTTTTTTTATCTTTCAAAGTACTACCACTAAAGCTACTATTAATATTTTAATATAATAACAAAAAGTAATGCCTGCAAAACATCTTTTCTTATAATTATTTATCACTATATTTTAAATAATGGAAAACTCACAATGTAAATCTAAAACATGTCTTTTAAATAGACTACATTTTACATCCATGTAGCCACATTCAGAATAGCTTTACAGTCATAGTATGTAAGTTTTTATCCAAAAAATACTAAAATAAAAGAATGTTTTGGGTTTTTTTTATTATTTTGATTGTTTATTCCACTGAAAAACATGTGTCCTTTCTGTGAGTGAGCTTGCATCTTCACAAACCTGACTCATATTTGGCCTGGAAGAGGGTCTCCACCTGCTTGTGTCCATGTAAATGTTGTACTTCTGATTATAATCTTTCACAGGATGCACATCTACAACTACACGTAGCTATCTCCATGAAGAACGTCCCAAAGTATGGTTTTAACTTTTTATTTCCATGGAATAATGCAGGTGACTTGCCACCTCCAGAAAGTTACGTAACTGTACCTCAATGTAATGTTTATGTTCCTGAATTTAATGTGAGTTGGCTTTGAAAAAGAAAAGTACAGTTGGTCACTTACGGAGGGCCTGTAAACTAGAGAAAAAAATCACAGCAGTTTAACAGACTGGGTGGAGGAGGATCTTGTTGTGTGAGTAATCTAAGACAGATGCCGGCTGGACACATCGGGATGGATAGGGGCAGGAGTCATTTTGGACAGAGGCCTGCGATGTCTGGCTTTGGGAGAGACCCAGGGGCGCAGAGGTCGAGCATGTCTCTATGATTCATTCAGTATTTTTAGCTTCAGTTAAGATCATAACATTTTCATATTAACATTTAGATGTAGGTTTTTGATTAATATTTAGATATAGGGATTTTTTAAAAGCTGGAACTGTACATAGCCCACACTCTAGCTGTTTAACAGGTAAGGTACCATAATCACAACTGAATCTGGGTTGCCAGTGCCTAAACCTGCATATAGAGGACACATGTTTTTCTCATTCTCAGTACATGGACAGGCCAGGCCTCATGTGAAAGCTCAGAACCTTCAGGATTCCCTCACTGAGCTGCAGAGGCTGCACTAGCACTGATTCATGATTGGCTGCAGGTGCCGAGTTTAGGTAGTGAGGATTCAGATCAGAGACAGTCCTTTTAGGTTTAAAGTAACTGGATTTCAGAAACTGGCAGCCCAAATGAGGGACTCCAAATAATATTCTTTACGACCAAAACATCAAATTATAACCAAAACAACTTGGCAAAATATTCAACAGAAATGGCAACCTGCTATTTGACAGACACTATAAAAAAAGTTTAGCTCAAGGGACCATGGTTAGAGAAGTGTTTTCCGTAAGGCTTTTGACACTGTCAACCATAACATATTAACACATCAACTCAAAAAGCTAAACTTTTTGCAGCAGGTTTATATCTTACCTGTAATCAAGAGTACAGAGTGTACAAATGAGCGGCACCATTTCAGCACCTCTGTAATATAAAACTGGAATTCCTCAATGCTCTATACTGGGCCCTTTGCTGTTCTGTCTTTACATCAGTGAACTGCCAAACATCTGCAATGAGGCTGAGTGCCAGCTGTATGTAAATGACACTGTCACCTATGTCACAGCTACGACTCCAGAGAAGGCTGCAGAGCTGCTAAACAAGCAATTGCTCAATGTCTCCCACAATTTGTTGTGTGATTTTTTTAAGTGCTCTTTCTTAAGATTTACTTTCAAATGTGTAAATAATCTTGCCCCTGAAATTGCAAGTTATATGATCCAGAAATAATTCCCGTGGTATCACCACAAGGGGCTCTGCAGGCGGTGACTGTAGACCAGCCAAATGCAAGACTTTTGGTTAGAGCATGTCCAGTGTAAAAGGCCCACAGATCTGAAACATCATACCCCAAGTACTGAAAACGCTCACAGATCTGAACCAATTTAACTGCACAGTGAAACAGTGGCTGAAACTAAACCAAATCTGTGAACACTAAAGCCATTTTTAATGCCATAATTATGTCAGTATAAATATGTTGTACTGTGCTTCATGTTGTATGTCTATATGTCAGTGTCTGCCATTGTCTGTTTTATGTGAGGGACCAGGTCTGCACATGGCCTATGGACATCGGTAAATGTAACGATACCCTCTGTTTTGTCCCTTTTAAATAACCAAATAAATAAATAAATCTGGGGACACAGAAAGTCCATGTTTATGAAATTCTAAATCTTGCATCACTGTCCCTTTAAATGGACCAATCAAATCCATCTTTCTAAATTGTAACATTATGAAACTAAGTTACAATAAATTGTTATTAGTCTATTTTTATATAGGCCTATTATAAATCAAATTGTGTAGACATTTGTCAAATTTATACTGAAGCGCAAGTTGCAATTCCTAAGTCCCATTCTGAAGCAACACGCCCCTATCCAAACATACACCCCCCTTTATTTTGATTGCTAATCTATGGAGTACATTAATGATATTTTATTGGCTTTTTCCTTGTTTGCTTTCCTAAAAACATCATTTAAAACTGTCAGACCTTCATAATGAACTCTACTACCATTTCTGACAGGCCCAATCCCTTCTTCTCCACTCATACACACTTTTTGGATTGGGGGATTTGAAGCTAACCACACGAAAAACAACAAGCTAGGCTAACGTGACAGATGTAAGCTAACATAGGCTAACCAGTGTGGACAGAGTGCAGTGTGTGAGCTGATTGTGTTTGCGTTGGTGTGTGCGATGAGAGGCTAGGCCCATTAGCGCGCGGTAATAGCGGGGATATTGGTGGAGTATAGTTGTAATTGCCTTTAGCTAACGGCTAGCTCCGGCACCGCGGCGCCTCCAACATAAATATGAACCCAGGGGCATAGGCTCCACTTTGTCCTCCCGCAGTGTTTGACCCACACCGAAAGTTCAGCTGGGTTCTGTGGGATTGAGGACACAAACTTGAGAAATCGAAGTTTGGATTAAAAGGTCTATATTACGCAATTTTTTTAAATTTTATAATATTCTATCCTCACCAAAAGATGCCTGGAGTTGTGTTTTGTTTCATTCACACATGTTTAATACACAAACCCTGCATATTTAAGCTGAGTTCTTCTCCCAAACTGAAAAACTCAGTTCCATCTTGTGATGTCACACAGAAAAGTACTTCACTGTGTTTTCCAAGTCTATACACGTTCATTTGAATCATTTGAATTATTTCAGCCCTGGAATTGCCAAATTCTAAACTTACAGCTATTGTTTTAGCCGTGTTGAAACTTCTTCTTCTTCAGTTTTGCGTAATATAGGACCTTTAAAATGGAAAATGTTGATAATGAGATTTTTCTGGTTGTCATTTGGGGTATTATATTGTGAAAGTAAATGGTTAGATGTATTGCACTTTTTTACGTGCATTGGAGAGTGAAAGATCATTGTATTTTGTCTTTATGTTTACAACTCTCTACATTTTAGATGTATACGGATGACATCAATTAATTATTTCTGATCTATGTTATAATGTTGTTTCCTCATCACAAACATACCTGGAGTTGTGTTTTGTTTCATTCACACATGTTTAACACACAGACCTGCGTATTCCTCATCACAAACATACCTGGAGTTGTGTTTTGTTTCATTCACACATGTTTAACACATAGACCCTGCGTATTTAGGCTCAATTCTTCTCTCAAACAGAAAACACTCCACCTTGTGATGTCATGTGGTAATACAGGAAGTGCTCCATACATAAACTCCATACACCTTCACTAAAATCATTTGGATCACTTCTGCTCTGGAGTTGCCACTTTCTATTGAACTAAAGGTAAAAGGAGCTCGAAAACTGTCACTTCATGACATCGCAACCACTTAATGACGTCATGGGTGGAACAGAGCGGTTTGAGCTTTGGAGATGTAGACAGACTAATGATAAAGGGTTACTCAAACATATGTGAATTAAGGGAGTATCTTTTTGAGGACGTAACAGCATTATAACATGGCTTAATGCGCACAAGAGTCAATTTTGTGTAATATAGGACCTTTAAGCACCCACCTACTGTAAGGTAAGGTATAGGTTTACCTACACCTTCCCTGGCAAATACACCAGTGTACATAGACACTGCAGGCAGGGTAGGTGTTTTGCCCATGGACACAGTGAGCAGAAGTGGAAGCAATCGAACCACTGACATTGTGGAAACATTTATCGTGTTACTGCTGTTCCATATTACGATAACTTTTGACTGTTTTACTGGAGACCATAATTATAATGTGGAAAAATATCTAAATCCGAAGGTGGCTGGTTAGTAAGATACCCACAAAGATAAATGAACCTTGACAGCTGTGACTTGAACACACTTGGAAACAGGGATTGCAATAAAACTTCAAAAACATGCACAATGGTCTTATCCTCCAGCAATAAGACTGAAGAGTCTGCTCCAAGATCTGGAGAAGGGTGTAATATTGTATATAAAAATACACATATATTCAACATAAACTACCAGTCAAAAGTTTGGACACACTTTTTTGTTTAGTTATTTCACTTTTCTTTGCTACATCGTTTCAAACATCTTGCTCAATATATTTGACGTCATCCGTACGAGCTGTGTCCAAACTTTTGACTGGTAGCGTATTGTTGTTATAATACTCAGCAGTAATGGGTCAAATGCAGAGGGCACATTTCCATACAGTGACAATAAAGTCCACCTTAACAATCATTAAGTGAGTGTGAACGGCTCTATAAAAGCCTTTTCCATAGTGGCACAGAGCGGAGAGCATTGGACGGTGTGTCTTGTGGCTGATATCGTACACGCGTGACAAACCGCAGACTGACGTACGTCTAAATCAACCGTTCCCATCGTCCAGCTCTCTATAGATCTTCTTCTCCTCCAACGCCCCCTCCTTTTCTCCTGCTGTAATTTTCCCTTTCCTTCCACTATCCATCACTCTATCTCCACCTCTGCTCTACAGAACTGGACATCTCTCTGCTGTGTTTGCTTTATGAGAACATCTGTTTGGCTTCTGGCTCAACCCTTGGCCCTGAGCAGCAGCCAGCCGGGCCTCCAGTCAGCAGAGCCATGTGTGGAGATAACACTACTGTGGACTGCGCCGGCGATGCTAAACTTAGATCTGTGGTGTGGGGCAAGCGGCAAGCAGAGGCGGGTAGAGTAGCCAAACGTTTTACTCAAGTAAGAGTAACTTTACTTCAAAACTAGAAGTGCAAAGTAATAGTGCGAGAAGTTACTGAAGTCTTAAAACTACTAGTCAATTAAGACTAACTTAAAGAGTAGGTGTCAGAACGTAGCATCTGATTTATAACTTGACAAAACATTAAATAAAGCATAAAATCTGGTAAGGACAGACACAAAAATGAGAAAAATGACATTGTATCTGAAGGAGCCGTGCAAGAAACACAAACGTTCGTATCATTTCATATCGTCAACATAAACCTTTTGTCACTTGTAGACTTACTCACCAGGGGAAGAGTAACCTTTTTTTTTACTCAAAAAAGTGTACTGTTACTTCAAACAGGATATTACTCAAGTAGGTGTAAAAGTATTCTACTAGAAAAGTACTCTAAGAAGTAAAATGGCTTTTAAAAGTTACTTATTTCTTTTTTTATTTATTTGTACGCACATATTACAAACAACACATATTACAAACACATATTAACGAACATTTAAAAATGTAAATATGTAAAGATTATAGCCAACGTGGCAAATTTCCATCTTCATTCCCTCGGCAGGTTGATGTCAAACAGTCTACAGGACAGGGAAAAGAACAGCAACAATCACACAAGAACAAATGTAACACACCAACACACTCACTATACACACAATTATAGAACATTTGAAGTTAAAAGGTAAAAGTTAAACCAATAACCCCTCAATATAAAAGTATAATTTAGTTCTACACGGTGACATATTTGACCCTTGAACAGCCACTGTTTTAAATCTTTTTAAAAACGCTGTGTTGAGTGTCTCGTATATGAGCAGCAGTGTGTTCTACGTCTGACCTGCTCCATACGCCAAAGACTTGTCCAAAAGCACTTTTCCTAAACGGCACAGAGCAGTCACCTCTACAGCCTGCTCTTGTTGCTCTTGTTGCCAGATTGTTAAAAACTTTGTATACCTAAATTAAATCTGTATATTTGATTGTGTTCCAATTAAGGAATTTGTATTTGCCAATTATTCTGCGGTAATGATAATTAGTGGGCTTTTTGTCTAATACCTTGAGTGCTTTTTTATAAATAGTTTCAGCTAATTTAAGCGTAGTTTTGCCAACTTGTAATGCAATAATTTAGGTGAGGTAAAATCATTGAATTTAAATACATAATTGCAGAGTTTGTTGTTAGATTATTTCTGATCAGTTACATTTTACTTTATTCACTGTTCTTTTGACATGTTGTTTGAACGACAGCTGTGGGCCCAGTGTAACTTTCAGATACTTAAATTCTTGAACTACTTTCAGTTTCGTTCTGAGACTGTATCCATGCCGGGCTTTTTTTACTCAAGTCATTGTAACTGAGTAAATGTAACTGTACTATCCACCTCTGGAAGCAAGTAGCTCATAATATGGCTGGAGAAATGTACTACTTATATGCAATTACTTCACTAACCTTGAACTCTTCATTTGTATGAATTTATTATTTATTTTTTAAAAGCGCTGTACCTGATTTTTGCTGACTTAAAAATGTGGAAAACAGTTTGTAGTGGTCCAAAGTTATTCCTCACTTATCTTATGTATTCCAAGCATCCTAATTATTCACAGCGCTGAGTTTTAAGCGCTTTTCACAACTCTCAAAGACCAGTGAGGAGTTACAGTAAAGCTAATAACAACTAGCATGCTAACGCACCTCCTGATTATGTAGATGCAGACAGCGCGCAGCGGACATATTTTGCACCCAAGAGCCGCTTATACAATATATCTGTACTTGGGCAAGACACATTTTGCTCAAATACATGGAAAAAATCCCCACTTTGGAACTTCAAAACATAAGTTTATTCAACTCAACACAAGACTGTGTTGCAATTGTTGGAATAAAAATGCATTCTCTTACAATTTGGTGTATTATTCATTCACTTATATTTCTATGCGGGAGAGGTGGGTGAGGTGTCTTGTTCAAGGACACAACAGTACACATTGCAGCCAACGGGAATTAAGCCACCACCCTTAAGTGAAGTGAGTGGGCTACTAACTGTAGCTTCAGCCATATTAAAGGCACGGTACTTGATCTTCACCATCTTAAAAACGTGAAAAGCAGAACTGGTTCATTTAAGACTTATTCCAAAGTTATTCCTTACTTTCCTATCGCATTCTGAGCATCCTAACTATTCACCGCGACGAGTTTCACGACTTTCAAAGGCAAGGAAAAAGTTTTGCTGTCAAGGTAAAGCTATAACAACAACAAGAATGCTAACAGCGCACCTCGTTTTTGGACGATAAAACACTTTACAATAACTTGATGCAAACTGCACGCAGCTGTCTCATTTGGACCTTGAGAGCATCTTTTTACAATATATCTGTACTGGGGCAAGACAACCATTGCTCAACTAGATGGATGAAAATAGGGTACAGCCACTTAAATACTAAACCCTGCCAAAATGTATAGGCTGATACTATGGCCAATGCATCTTATTCATGCTCGATTAGACCACCAGCTTGTGGTTGGTCGCTGTGGACTGGAGCCAAAGTGTTACCGTACATTCGGTGGTGTTTCCCGTTACAGCTGTGGACAAAGGAAAGTTCCTGGACGTGATTTAGTGTTTGTACGAGGAAAACAAGCTAACTTCACACAAGTGGGAGCGGGCTATTGTTTCAACACTGGGCTAGTTAAGCAGTAAGTGTTTCTTTACATGTACGACACAGTGAAAACACATGTTGTCAGCCTGGACCGTTCCCAGGTGTGAAAGTGCGTAACTCGTGATGCAAGAAGTAGCAGCGTGTGCGGAGGAAATATATGGGGAAGTGGAGGGATGGGAAGAGGGGCTGCCCAGGCTGGTGAGGTCATATTCTGGGACTTCAGACATGCTTGGGTTCTATATCTGTTTTATATTCTACTACTGGACTTCTAAGGTGGGTAGTACTTACTAGTTACATTTCCTCAGTTTCATTTACTTGAGTAACTTTTTAAAGAAATGTTACATTTCAGAGTACTTTTCATACTTTTATTCCTACTTAAGTAATATTTAGTTTAATCAAATGCACAGCTCTGCATTGCAATCTATCATTATCTTATACTAAATGAAATATTTGCAATTTAAATCTACAGAGTAGAATTTATTGAAATTTAAAGAGGAAAATAGAATGAGAACATTTTTAATCTCTGGGTAGTTTCTCTCCTTGATTACTCTACTTGGACTAGTCTGGTCATACTGACAGCTGGATTGTTCCCGGATTGTTGATAAATGTTTGAGAAGATATCAAAAGTCTGAGGTGTACGTTTTCTTAGGTCCCATGTTCTGGCCAACACGGCCAACTTCCTGTAGGACACATAATTCATTGGGTCCATTCAAATCTAACAATGTTTGTGAAAGATAGATTTTTTGTTTTGTTTTCTAAAATAGTCAATTTTGATAAAAAATTCACCATAACCACAGCCAACATTGTATCAAATATCAAACCGATAATCTTTAATCACACATGACTTTAGTGTTAAAGTTATTTTTTCATGTCTGGACATGTTTTATTTTTCAAGTTTAACCTTTTTTGTTTTTTGGGGGGGGGCTGGACTCCCTTTGGCTTCATGAGAATCGGTTGGTGATGCTACTGTTTTTCGAGATTTTTTCTTGGTTTCTTCAATCAAAATTAGATCTTACCAAGTTTTCATTTTTGATACCCGTTGTTGGCATGTTCATTCTTGTTTACTACTTGATTTTTGTCATTTTTGAGTAGTCCCTTGGCTTGGCCCTAATAACTACCAAGTTCTACCAAATGTCGTAGACAGTTGCTTATATTGAAAAAGCTCGATAATCAGCTGAACTTAAGAGTGGCATCTTAACTTTTGCACTTATGAAGCCTAACATAAAAAAGACCAAAAATGTCTGTCTACCAGAAAGAAATACAGGTAATGGTCTATGTATTGTTCTTTTCCAGTCCACACTGTTAATGCATTCGTCTTGATTGCTCAGGAGATATGCTTTCTGACTCACATTTATAACCAGCAGCATTTTGTATGAGTAAAATAGATGGTCCACTATTGTCTTAATTTCCTGTTCCATTTGTAAGGTGGTCATTTAGCATCATTGTTATGGACATTTTGACTGTACACAACACAGACTTCCATATGTTTGACCTGTGCTACTTTGGCTCTGGAAAGACCGTATCTGAAAATTGCTTCCAGGACAGAAGGCTACAAAGCGAGTGATGGACAAGATCTTATGGTGAGGCTGCTCTGATCTGGTAGTTGGTCAAATTTAACGTCACGTGGAGATGGGTCCCTGGGCACTGCGTTATGGCCGTCAGTGGCTCCTGGTAGGTGGCCTAAAAGAACTTGTAGAAGGATGGGTCAAAAAATGTGGACAAAATTTTCCCTGTGTCAATACAACAAAGATAATTTACTACAGAACTACAGAATGGTATTCCAGCAGTGGCTCTGGCCTCTCGTCACTGAGATCACATTATCTAGCACAGCCCAAAAGAGTATCTCTGGGGATAATAAAGTAAAACCTCACTATTATAGGACAGTTAAGTGTGGTGTCACTTCTGGGTCCAAGGTGCTTAAACTGAAAGCAATGGACATGCTTAGAATTTCCTCTTTTTTGAGCAGCGACATTATTTACATATCTGATCAAATTTGTAGTAAAAAGTTGATTTTGAAAGGTCATTGTCTCCAGTCTGGAAGTTGCTTTATTACTTAACAATCTTAAGCTTTGGAGCCAGTCTCTAGTGGCATTATACAAGAACTGCTACTCTACTTTTTCTTTGCAATTTTATCAAAACATGCAAAACAAGATCTAAATTACAAAAATCGCATCCTAGCATGGGACAATGAAGATCAGGGCTTAATTTGAGCCGGTAACTGTAAGTGCGTTATGCCATTTTTGCGTTCTTTTTACTGTTTTCTTTGATCTAGACTGGAGTTATACCTTTTGTGTTTAAGGTCCTGAATAATGTAAACTTAGATTTATGTAAATTTTGTATGTTATTTGTTCATGATATTAAATGCATTTTGACGGGAGGGCAGACGAGGATGTGAGGGAATCCGACATCGCACACGTTAGGCTCTGGTGTGAACAGCCTCATGTGAACGAGCAGCTTTCGTACAACTTTTTGTTCCAATTACTGTAGATCAGTGTCAGATTGAGCTGATACAAGGACCAAACGAAGTGAGGGCTGCGCTCTGATGCAGAGTCAGGGAGCGAAGGCATCTGTCAGACTGTGGGTTGTAGCATTATAAACAGCCTTGTGTGAATGAGCAGCTTTTGCACCAATCCTGATCTGTTCCAAACTGTAGTAGAGTCAGACTGCGCCTATACAGGGTGCAGGTGAGGGAAGGGGAGGGCTGTGCGGGGGAGCGAGCGCCTGGGGGGGGCATCCGGACGCCGTAGTTACAGTGCAAGGTGCCGCAGTGACTTAAGTCAGAATGAATGAATATGCCAGTGTGACACATGTATAAAAACGCACTCTGACAAATAAAATGTCCTTTTATATGGTTTAGAATTGAGCAAGATGGTCAACTGCGTTGTATTTTGACATTTCTGAGTGCTCATACTCACCTACTGTGTGCGTTCTGGTTTTGACCTTATACGGACACCGGTTCCAAAGCCGCTTTTTGTTCCGGCAACGTCTGATTTACAAATTAAGCACTGGTCATCAGCCCATGTCAATATCCACTGAACTCACTTTAAATGAGGTAGACGTAAAATAAAATG
>KN482950.1:0-16902 GCA_000787095.1 Periophthalmodon schlosseri | reverse complement strand
ATAGTTCTGACTGCTGTCTGCTTTTGTCATCACATTGTATTCTACTTGAAGGGACTGTTGATTTTATGCATATTTGCACCCCTGCTAGTCATATTTATAAGCACAGAGCTCCGGGAGGCCTGTCTTGTGTCTTCAGAGATTCACAAAATGAGTGGTGATGTCAGCCCTCCAAAAAAGGGTAGAGCAGTGCGGATAGAGATTTATGAGGTGAGGGGGATGGATGGAATCAAGACAGTAGCTATAAAAGATTGAGCAAAGAAGAGTAAAAATAAAAAGGGATCAAATGGGAAACAGGTTAACAAAATCTAAAATGTACAAGTCTGGGGAAAGAAATCTCTTTCATTTTGAGAAATATCTTTTAGGAGCCGTTTAATTAAAGGTGACTATTTAAATCTTCTGATTAGGGGTATGCAATGTTCTTGTCTCTATGGTGATGTTGTTGCTTTGCCTGGAATCCACAGTGGCATTACACTTATCAATCTTGGATTTTTTCAATTACACATCCATGCATGTTTAAGTCATCTAGCGATCTCTCGCGGGCCATATTCAAAGCCTCTTTGTGGTTAGCAATACAAGCCCGTACAAGGCTCAGCCCACAAGTCTACGTCACCCATGCTCCCACACGACAGCTTTCCATAATTATAGTAAAGGAGGATACAAAACAATACGCCACAACTTCACAAACCTTATGCGATGTGCAGTAGTTTAGTGGAACGCACGCTGATTGTGTTGTGATAGCGGCCTGACGGGGGAGTGGGGAAGGGGGACTCAAAACGTAACTGAAACTTATCAAACGTTAATATGTTGTATTTGGCGAATATAGCATTTTCAAAACAACAAACGGTAACATGGTGATCTAAATATGTAATGTGTTGGCAATTAATACCCCTTCTCTAATGTCGAACTGTGGAAAATTTCAGGCTAATCAGTAACATCTCCAGGGAGATAAGCAGGTGGTGGACCCTCCTCCAGAATAATTACCTAGTGTCCCTTTAAGTGTTATTGCTGATTTCTGTTCACTGTTCCATTCTGCATATACTTGTTTTTGCCCGTGTTACTATTTTGATTATTGTCTGACCTTTTAAAAAGAACAGGGCTTACAGTAAATGTTACAGCCCCAGTACATAACGCTGTAGCCAAAAAATAGACATTGGATGAATTCTTACTCTGAGCTGGCATCTCCGCAAACCTGACTCTTGTTTGTCCTGCAGGAGGGCCTCTTCCTGCTTGTTTCCATGGAAATGTTGTTCTTTTGGCTATAATCTTTCATAGTATGGCAAAAACTGATCTATCTCCATGGAGAATGTTACGAAGTATGGTTTTAACTTTTAATTTCCATGGAGTCGTGTGGGTAAATAATGGAACAAAATAACAGCAATGGAGTAAACAGCAAAAAGAGGGAGGGGAGTGAGAGAGCATTTAGTTGTGATTGGTTCAGAGGTAACTCTAGTAGGCTGTGATTGGCTGACAGTGACAGGTGACAGGAAGTAGCAACAGCAGAAATAGTCTTCCTGGCACATGAGTAGCGACTGAAATGAAACTCTTAAATTGGGTTAACTCCACTGTGCCTATTCTAGGTCAGCACAGAGTAGAGGTTGCATGGGGTCACTTACCCGGCAGCTGGCCTCCATCTCAGTCAACATAAGACCATGCATGTGAATACTTTGTTCTATTTATTATTGCAAATTCTGTCCACATAGGCAAAGGGCAGCTGACCCCACTGTTTCCCTAGCAACCGCAAACATATTCACTGGCAGATTTCTATGCAATGACCGGAGACCACAATTGCACCTACATGAGGGGAGTGTGAATAGGTCAATGTAAGCACTGGTTTTGGAGGTTTTTGAATGATGGATTATGGTATTAGTAAGCTGGCTAGGACCAATCAACAGAACTACTGGTTTTAAAGTACACATGGAAAAAACAAATCTTACATTTGCAACTCAACGAATCATCACTTCGCAAGCCCTTTCGTATAAATACTGAAATTAAGTTGGCAAATGTTCAACCTTTTTCTAACTTTTTGTAATTTTTCTGGTGTGGCTACCTGATGGTCTCCTGAAAAAGTTATTTTGTACATTGTATATTTGTGCATTGTTTGTTCTCTGGACCTTTAAATTTGAATAAAAGCAGATGTACTACATTCTCACATCCAAAATGTGTATTATTAATCTTACAAATGAACCATGCACATCAAAATTGAAGCTTCTCTTCAGTTAGTCATAGCTGCATGTTTTCAGTTTGACTCATTTATATTGGACTGGAAGATCCAGACTTTTTGGCAGATACATATATTTAAGAGATTCATTAGTTGTATTAGATCTGTGTGTTGTGTTGCTTAGCGCTGTCACAGAGAAAGCAGGGAGTAGGTGTACAAATGGTTCCCACATGTTCGAATATGACTGCTTACTCGGCATTAGTATCTTTTTGTATGTGTCTAATTTTTACTGTATTTTACATATTTAAAAAAATATGAAAAACCAGACTAAAAGAGTTTTTGATTCCATTTAGATCTGTATGTATATAACTTATGTCACACTGACCAAGTATTTTTTTAATGTACCTAAATACACCCAAAAATAAATGAGCCGGAGACCATTTAATTTTGAAGCTCCAAATGAATGGAATAACTTGCCCTTCTCAATCCAATCATTTACATCAATTTACTTGTTTAAGGCATCAGTATTTAAACATCTACAAACATCTTGCTCCCGTTGCTGTCCTCACGCCATCAGAGCTCCAACCCTTGTCCAGGACATCTCAACAGTTCTTGCCTAGACCCGCACCACCTTCCTCTGCCAAGTGCAGTTTTTTCTTCTTCCCTATACTCCTTGGAGGACGCTGGTTTGCTTGCTCGCTCAGCTCCCTCTAATAAAATGACTTTTCATGCCGTAACAACCCTTTAAGCCCCCTCTGCTCCTCAATCCAGAGTGGCGGCCTTTCCTCTGCATCATAAGTCACCTGCACGACTGGCAACAACCAGTGCAAGGTGGAGCTCCTGGACCTGGTTGTCCTCAATTTGCTCCATTCCCTAAAATTGATGACCCATATCTGAGGTCATCCAGTGATGTCTCCAATGACTAGGCTTCGTCACAAACTGACAATCGCAGAACTGTTTACCTGCAACGTTGGTCCAAGGCGTCAGCTTCATGGTTCTGTAATTGTCCCTGCCATGTTCTCTAGCCAGGTAATCCCTGCCATACTTACTAATCAGGTCACATTCCCTTCGTGTGACATCCAAAAACACGTCCTGGCAGCGAAGAGGTCGCTCAAAAGACTGTTACTTCCCGTGCCTTGAGTCAACTCCACATGGCCTAACCACACAACAACATGATACCCAAAGCTGGCAGTCTGTGCGAAAAGCAGATGACAGATTCCCACTGTGATTGCCCTAACCAGTCTTCTCATATCGTCACTGAAGTGGTTTCTGTGGGACTACCTAACCTTAACCAACAGCTTGACACTTCCGCCATTTTAGATAAGTCTGAGAGATCAACATTCCTAATTCTACCTTCTGCTGTTGAGAAGCTTTCTGATCTTGTTTGTCTTCAACCTTCTGGAGCCCCCTGATCTTTCCAACAGTGTTCCAAACCAGAGAGAAAGGGGTAGCAGGGAAAGGGTCCCTTTCTTGGGCAAACTAACTAGAAATGTGATGAAATTCTAAAACCCTGGACATTTTCTAACTGTGTATTGGGAAGTAGGACCAACCTGACAATTCTGTTTCTCTAACAAACCTCCTCCAAACGAGAAGCTTTTTCTCCTCCTATCTGTAATTGCTATTTTTCTGTTATTGTGTTGCGGACTCCCTCGCAAATGAGATGTTACATCTCTCCTTCTAAATAAATTAATGAATTAATTTTGCAGAATTTTTCCTCACTTTCCTAACACATTCCTAGAATCCTAATCACCGCTCTGAGTTTATAAGCACTTTTCACAACTTTGATGCTAACAACAACTAGTATGCTAACAGTGCACCAGCTTTTGGTCTTGCTCCATAGAAGTTTGATTTCCTCTGAAACCGCAGCCAGGGGGCGGGGTTTGTTGAATCGTCTTAATTTGTATCTGTATTTCAAGATGGAGACCATATCGGATCAGTGAGTAGTTAGTTTTTAATCACAGGGAAAGTAGCTTTGTTTTTGCTTAAAGTTAAAGTTCACTAAAACATAGTTAACTTCATTATATTTAAGAATTGCCCAAAATTCTTCAAAAGTCATAGTTTTTTAAGTTAATTTTCTTTCAACTTTTGTTACAAACCGCCACTTGAATGATAAATATTTATGACATGTACTACCAAACCAAATAATAATTCAAAAAACATGAAAACCATATGCGCTTTAGCCCTACTATGCACTTCACAATTCCTTGAAATCTACCAAGCTCCTCTATTAAGTAAGTAAAAGTAGGCAATGAATGACATCACTTATTACTCACCAATGTATTTTATTGTCAATAGCTTCAGCAGTTGTTTTTGTGTCACTTTTATCCGCAGCTCATGACTTGGCAGCCCCATTGTTCTTTCTCTCTTGTGTCTAGACCGAAGCGAGGAGGTAAACTGAGATCCGAGCTGAAAGACAGAAAGAAAAGACCAGACGCGGTTCGAATGGACCCAAGAGGATGCTCCACTCGCTGCAGATGGTTCTAACAGCCCTGGTGGCAGAAGCTTTCAACATATCACTATGGAGGGGAGGAATATGTGCGGCCCGAAGTGAGCGTGTCCAATGTTGCTCTTGGACAAAGCTGCAGCGCATACTCTGTGATATACTGTCATGAGTATATATTGTACTGCACATTCTGTATAATTTGATTTCTTTCAACGCAAATGATTGAAATTAGTATCTCCGCAAGTACACTGAAGGTTGCAACAGACCTGGGTAGTACTCAGTTACATTTACTCAGTTGAATTAACTTCAACCTTTTAAAGCAATTGTACTTTTCTGAGTACTTTTCTAGCAGCACACTTTGAGTTTTTTTGTTGTTTTTTACTGAAATAACCGTACTCTTGAGTACAAGTTTTGGTTACTCTTCCCACTGTGAGTAAGTTGAAAATTGCAGATTTAGTTTAATTTTGTTTTATTTAATGTTTTGTTCTTCCAATGACATTAACTTCCAAATATAAACGTTATGACAGGTACTCTTTAAGTTACTCTTACTTGAGTAGTACTTTTCCTAAATATTTTGTTATTTTTACTTGAGTAATTTCTTGGATCACTACTTGAGTAATATTATTTTGAAGTCACGTTACTCTTGAGTCCAATTTTGCGCTTCTCTACCCACCCACATTCCATATACTTTCAATTCTTTCAACGCAAATGAGTAAAAGTTCATTGAAAGTTGTAACCTGATCAGAGTACTTCAACTGGGCTCACGCTTGTCTTCTGGTAATGATTCAAGGCTTTTACTGTTTTGTGTTGTAGTAAGAATGTTACATTATATGGGATTATTCATTTGGGTTATATACAAAATATTTGGCATGAAATGAGGCTTAACAAGAGCAATGCAATATTATGTTGCTCTGAAGGAATTTGAAAAAGAAGTGTAGGGACAAATTTTGCAAACTTCAAAATCTCTTTCCACAGACTTAACCTTTGACTTGGCTTTGTAGCTCCACTGGCTTGTCTCCGCTGACATAGATTTAATGCCATATATATGTAGAAAAAAGCAATATAATCTCCATGGTGACGAGCAGGTGACAGACTCCCCACTGGAAAAGTTGCACCGCACACCTTTATAGATTAAAGTTAAATCTGACCTTTTTTCGGGATTGACCTGAAATGCCATCAACCTTAAAAACAAATTAACAAATGCTTTGGCAACACACAAAAACTGTACTTGCATAATGCCACAATTAATACAATCACTACAATTTTGTTGAAGTTACCCAGGTGGAAAATGTCTACAAACCCATTCTACGCCAAACCAACTCTAACGTAATCTCATGGAACACTTTATGAGCCAAGCCGTGCTAATAATAAGTTCCTCCTTGTCTCTCTGGTTTTATGCTCCTCCTGCTTGATCTAAACCACAGCCCCTTGGCCCACGCAACAAACAGGTAAACAGCAATTAGCCTAGTTAGCATCATTTCCTGTAGTTTAGCTGTTCCTCCCTCTCGCTCCGTGGTTGACCTCTGCATTTGACCCCGCGGATCACTGCGGGCCTGCCTCCTTTCCCCCTGACACTTCGTAAACACTGACAACAGGCTGTGAGCAGGGGCTAATTGCCGACTAGCTCTGGTGTGGAAGGCCATTCGGGAAGTTGCGGGTCAGATTTTCCCAGGAGCTGCCACCGGATAAGGCACCTGTTAATGGTGACATGAGGTTGCCACGGCTACTGGTCCAATTAGTCAACAGAAGTGTTTCCCTGACCTGGGTTTTATAAGGGCCACCAACAAGTCACAGTGGTGTTGAGGTACTGTTGGTCGGTGGTTGCTAATGGTGAGTCAGAGGACCAGAAGGCATATAAAGTGGAGCAGATGTATTGGAGATGTCTGGTAATAAAGCTCAGTTCCTAATTAGAGTTTGTAAATCATTTGAAAAATCCTTATTGCGTAGGATCAACCTATATCACAAATACCTTCCCATGTAGGGTTTTCTGTCCTGTCCTGTAGCAAGTAATTTAGGGGTCCACTATGTGACCTTTATAGTGGCGCACCACCTGCTTGTCTCCATGGAAAATGTTATTGCCTGGCCTGTACTATTTCAAACTAATTCCTGAACTAATCTATCTTGCATAATGCATCTTGCAATAACATCGCCATGGAGACAAGCAGGTGCCGTACCCTTCACCAGAAATGTTACGCGATGCAACTGTGATCATTGGTTTCATATAGCTCCAGACACTCAAAGTTGGTTCACGATTTTTTGCATTATTCGTTCACTCCGCGCTCGACGGTGGTAAATTACTGTTGTAGCCACAGCTGGGGCAGACTAACAGAGGTTAGGCTGCCAATTTGCGCCATCAGCCCCTCCAACGACCACCAATAAAGTTGGGAGAAAACTTGTAGACCACTTGTTATAGGCTGGTGTATTTGAGTTGTATTCAAATTTCAGTCTTTGTATAGAAACAAATTTTGCAACCAGACCTACACTTTATGTATCTTTAACTACCTTTAACATCATAAAATAAACGTTATAAAAATACTCTTTAAAAGTCTACAACCCCACACGTTTTGCTTTCAAACTAGCCCGTACGGTTCACTAACAGTTTACTGCCCACTATCCACACATGCAGAGTTAATAGGGCATTACAATCTCACTGTAGACCACCCCCTTCTCAATGCAACATAAAACACAGCTCCTACAGCGATCACCCATTTGAAATATGTACATTAGCCTTTCCTATAAGTTAAAACGTCATCTAATCCCTTACAAAGCGTGTGAGAAAACACAAGTCCGCTCACCTAATTTTACCCCAGTGGTTATCGCAAGGCGCCTGGTCTAATTCAAACTTTACATGGCCCTAACACGTCTTGAACAATATGGAAGTCTATGGGGACTGACCGCAGTGACAAACGAGCACAAATAGGCTTGCCGGGTTGTGACTGTCGCTAAGCTAACACAGGCTAATGTCTCGAAGTTTAATGCTGTGTGTGGTTAATGTGTGGTTTTACGAATACCAGAATAGGGCAATGCCAGAACGGGGCAATTCTAAAAGCCCCAGGGTAAAATCATGATGTACTTTTTCCACTTGATGACCTTTGTCGATAAACCATGTGGTAATAGTGAAGAAATTGTTGGGTTAATGGGTTTGGCTGTGTGGTCAAAACATATTGAAGGTTATTATAGACTTTGACAGTAAGTACAGCATTACAAGCACGGTGTCTTTGAGATGTTAATTTCATTTTTGAAATGTGGGAAAAAACGAAATCATTTGACTTAACTAGCCACGTGGACTGTTTCACAAAGCGAGCTAGACTGTTAATGTAATTCTGGTTGTTGAATGATCATTTGGGCCTTGGTAATTTTGCTGTAATTGGGTGAGTTAGGAGCCCAACAAATAACACCTTGATCAGAGCCACCTCAAAGCTGGAATCACTACTGATTGGAATAGAAATGAACTGCAGCAGTAACATAAGTAGCATTTGGGGCTAACCCATCAACTTATAGGTTCTTACAGGTTTACTTTACTCTATGTTGATAAATGGTCACATTTTTATATAGTGCTTTTACACCAGTGTACACAGACACTGGGGGTACGGTGGGTTAAGTGTCTTGCCCAAGTACACAACAACACTGACCCAACCTGTGGGTCAGTGGATTAGAATCGCCAACCTTCAGCTCAGTGGACAAACACTCTACCAGCTGAGCTACTGTCGCCCACTCTTAGCACTCGCTGACGTTATGCACTGTAAAATCAGTTTAACATGTCCTTTACAAAATACTTGAGTTAAAAAGCTGCACTATGTATTTTCTGGTTGGTGCATGGCCACTTGCTTGTCTCCATAGAGTTAATGCTTTGCCTGGAAAGTTCCACAGTATGGAATTACAATGATGTATCTATTCAGTTACAGGTGTTTTTATTGCTGCACATATGGCCTGGTACTGATGTTTTACCTTCTACCCCATCCTTTTTAAAAACATTAATTTTGTCGTTTGATAGCACAGATAAATGGTTGAGTTTGTTACATTTGCCAATAAGTAGTAACCGTCAATATCTGACTTCCAGCTCCAGTTTCTAAAGTTTGTGGTGCTTGATGAACTAAAACTAAAATTACATTGTCAAACTCGTGACCCTCTATATTTTTGATCAACTATTGCCCGGCGTAATGTTAGATTTAAGAAAAGTTTATTACGTAGTTGTTAGCATGTATGGTCATTTAGCCGCTAATCGCTAACATTAATGATCTAAGCAAAACACGTGGTTATGTTTTCTAATAAGGCTCTGGTGTTACTCACGTGTGATTGAGTGGTCACTAAACGTTAATGCTTTGTCATAGTTTGATGTTTGGAGGCTAACGCTAATTCTCCCATTGAAAATGCATTGGAGCTAGCATACGGAAGGGCACCAGCTAAAAGACTGCAGGCTTTCTGTTTGCAAACACTGGAATGGTATATAAAAAATAGCCTGAAAAACATAAATTCTTACCGTGAGTGTCTGCGCCACTCCATAGACCTGACTTTTACTTGCTCTGAAAGTTGGCAATATTCAAAAGTTACAAAATTATAACTGCTAAATGGTAACAGTAATAACATCAGGTATCACTGTGCTAAACAACATAACTTCTAATATTGATCAGAGGGAACATCATGTGCATAAAAGTACAATCCCATAAATAACGTTCCCAGACTTATCTCGAGTTGCAGAGTGAGGGCCACACACAGGGATGTATGTCTGACCACATTTACAGAGGTCTCAAATGTCAGGATGAGCTAATGCTAAACCACAGCAAAGCACTTAAACATGTTATTTTAAAAGCGAAATGGAGAGACATCAGTCACCTACATCTCACAACACCACAGTCCTCTCAGATGTATTCAGTCAGCAGCATGTGTCACACTGTATGATTACTACTGCGTCTAACTGCGGTAATTATAGGGCTGGATGGTGTTTCTATAGTTACCAATGTGACCAAAAGGATTTCGTAATGCAATTTATAAAGATTTATTTCGGCTCTTTGTTATGACCAATGTCAACCTACAACAAACCTATTATTAAAAGTAGAAAGTAGACTTATATATCTTATAATTATAATATTTGATAAGACACTACATTGATAAATAGACCTTTCTTACACATGTGCAGGGTAACGCTTTTTTTTTTTTTTTTTTGTATAACACTAGGTTGCCATATTCTAAATGCTCCAATTGGTCATTAGAAACTTTTATGTTACTCACCAATATATAATGGTAGTATATTTTTCTCTAAATGCAAAAGGTGTCCCACACACAGCAAGCGGATAAATGTATAAAACCCTCAGAATTAAATGCACATTGGTGCTTTTTGTGTTAATGTACAGTCTATTTGCTTTCTACGTTTGACAATCAGTCCATAAACCTCTTTGTTACTCACCAGTCTTTTCATAATAACTGAAAAAAATACTAGTGGTATTTTATTCTCTATATACGAAGGTGTCTCGCAAGGTTGAACATTTAATTCATAGAATTAAATATTAAAAAATGCTACTTGTATTAATGCAGTCTTCCCTTTGCTTTCTAAGTTTGCCAGTCAATAAACCTCATCGTTATTCGCCAGTCTTTCCACGATGATTGAAAAAGTATAGCTGTATATTATCCTCTATATGTGAAGAATGTCCCACAGGGCTGCACATTTGACCCACTGAAATTGGTGAACTTAATTTACTCTATCTACAGTTAAGTGGAAAAACGTACTAGACCTTTTGGATTAAACGTTAAAGTAATTTTCATCCTAAAATTATTCCATTTGTCCCGTGAACATTTCTTGGAAAGTCTATAACTAGTGTCAGAACATGTCACCGTTTTTACACGTCCACTCGTTTACTTTCTGGTCAAAATAAATTACTCACTACAACAGGGTCTATGTGCTCGATTTTGGTTTTAACACTAAAGTCAGGCCAGAAACATGGAGAATGGGTGCCTGCTTAGTGTTTTACTGTTGGCGTGTGGGTGATCAGAGTCGACTTTTACTGAAGGAGTGAATCATTAGTGGAACAGGGCCATTAATACAGAAATCGCACGAGGCTCATTTTTCATCTGAGGAGATCCCACATTTCGACTGCAGATAAACTACTCCCAATTGTCATGTTTGTCAGACGGCCAAGCATGTCTCACACCAAGCCTCATTAGTCATTGGTCATTTGTGGTTAGAGTAATTCCATCTTCCAAAACTGTCAAATCAGCTGGATAGTGATCAAAAAATAAGCTAGGCGAAGAATATAGATGTTGCGAACGTGGCGTGTTGGCAGTCAGACGCGCTGGATTGGTCATTTGATATGTGATTGTGATTAGTGACACATGGGTGTGGCTAAAATCCAGTACAGAAGGCGCATTTTGGCAGTCTTAACGAAAAAAACTAAGGAAAAATTCTTGGGCCTATTAATGTACTGTCTTGATGTTTCCATTTGTAATTTTATATTATTTTAACAGAATATCATCGTGTTACTGATGGCGCAGATTGGCAGCGTCGCTTACGTCAGTTTACCTCAGGGCAGCTGTGGCTACATAAGTAGCTTACCAGCACCGAGAACAGCACAGTGAATGAATAATGACCACAGTTTAGCGCTTTGAGAAGCTTTAACGAGCCTGTAAAGCGTGTTACAAGAGTAAGGCATTATCATTATTATTATTATTATTTACTGCCTGTTGTCTGTGTCTAATAAATAGGCTCTTTTCAAACTGCTGCCTGGCTAATTCCGGTTCTTTCAAACATGCGGATCGTCACTTCAGCTCCGTTCATTCTTTATGAGAATTTAGCCGAGTCACGCTGAAATAAATCAGTATTTAAACATCTGGAAGGAGACAACCAGTGTAGTTGCCAGTGAAAGGATGTTATTGACTGCAAATCCAGATAAAATAGTTGAGTGCCGATAGAGGATTAGTTCTGTGTGGGCGGTCTATCCTGCTTCCTTTCGCTGTCTGAAAACTCCTATTTTAAACCTGTGCATGTGTCCAAGATATCATACACGTCTTAAAAACATAGAAGACTGAAACTGTTTACAGCCATTATAACTTAGTCCTCACTTTGTTAAGGCATCCCCTGTATCGTAAAATTACTTACAGCAATGAGCGATGATAAATATATTTAAAGCAGATCTATGCAAAATCAACTTTTTAGAGCTTTTACAGTTGTTTCCCCTCACCATTTACTCACCCGAAGTTGCATTTTGAGTGAGTCGTGCATCTTCGAGCAATCTTTCAAGGCGCCAATTGCCGATCAATCCCCGTTTTCTCCACCACAGGTACAGTATGCGCCCGTTGCTCTGTACTTACTTCGTCCTCCAGTTTTATTTTCTCAATCGATTACACGTGCAGGATTCGGCAGCGCTGCGTAGTCAAACAAAAAAAAAAAAAAATCTGGTGTTCACTAGCGTTAACTGCAGCTATCCATTGGAGGTCTTTGTTGTGATGACATTTACGCCGACGTCAGCTCCCATTGGGCCTCGCAGTTTTCTAATAGTGAAGACTTTTATTAAGTAATTTTAGCTGAATATTGCGATTTAAAATGTCCAATTTATGCCCTAATGATCCATGGGTGTCACAGATTATAGCTATATAGCAAACACAAGCACAGTAGGTCTTCAGTATATTTTTAGACCTGAACACATTTTGCTAACAGCATGCTAACAGACAAGCAGTACTTCCTGATTTGCTGCCAATAAAAACGCTTTATAATTAAACGCAGACAGTACACAGTGGTCTCATTTTGACAATAAGAGCTGCTTTTACAAAATATCTGTACTACGGCAAAAGTAATTTTACTTTGTTACATGAAAATAAACCGGGTACATCCCTTTTAACAACGTGCCTAAGGGTTTATGAGGCACCTGCTCCCTCTTTCGCAGTTTGAAAACTAACACGGTAGACACTTCGGCATTTATATATTATCGAATTGTTTCTATAAATAACGAAAGTAAAGAAAGTAGCGTCGCTCTCCGAAACTTTCAGAAGGGTTCATCCTCTTGTTTTTCTTGCCCTCTGCCTCAGTCTTCCTTCAGAGACCCACACGGGCTGCAGGCATACATTTCCCATGAGGCTTTGCTGCTGTGTAACAGAGAGTTCAAAGTGAGCAGGGATGGGCAGCTCCTCCCTCAGGCCCACCGCTGTCTGCCTCTCATTAAATCACATACATTTACATCTCCCCAAAGCCCCATTTTTTGTTGTTCCAAATACACAAATTACAAAGTTTTTAGATGGATTTTAAAATGGTTCAAGGAAAGTTCTAGCAGCAGAACAGTCATAACCTTGTAAGACCGAGTTGACCTCAAGATGTTAAAGATATGTAACCTACCTGGTGGAGAGCCTGCTACTTGCTTTTCTCCACGGAGTTGTTGTTGCTTTGATTCAAATGTTCCACAGCATGACATCAAATACACCTATGTGCATGAAGAACAACAGATCAGGTTACCGGTCATATCTGTGGAAAGACGAGCCCGCTCACAGTACGAAAGGATGTTTTGGAGGTAGTTGAGCAATAAAAAACACCTGTAACTGATAAGTTTACTGACACGCTGTGGAACATTCCAAGCAAAGCAAGAACATCTCCATGGACACAAGCTAGTAGCCACCAGAAACATTTGCATCCTGCTCCTTCAACTTAATTATTATATCTAAGTTGATTAATAAGAATAGTGTACAACCGTCAACACCCTCACCTCACGCCAGTGCCCTAATCCAGAGTACAAGCCACTGTTGTTAGTCATGAAAACAGTATCTTGTTTTTGGCAGAATGGTGGCCTATATTATATAATGGACGCGGTGCACCAATACATGTTTTGAACACGTAATAAATCAGTCTTTGTTCTTTAGTCATAACATTTATATAGAAACACCCAGATGACTTAAATACTGCTAAAAACTGCGTTGAACGGGTTTAAGGCACCGGTCAAATGGGGACAGTCTTTTTTATTATTATTTTGCGCGGTTTACTGTAAGCACTACACAAGTTTTGGCACTTTTAACCCTGCTAGGAAAAATGAAATAATGAACTTAAATTAAAGTGCCGAATTCTATTGAAAAGCCTTTCCTTGATCCAGAAATATGCCAAGGCCAGAGGTTCAGGTGGCAGAGTGGTCATTATATACCTAAGCACGGTCAGTTCTATTTCTGCTTTAAGGTTAAGGTTAATGTGCACTTTATGGTCCCCTGAGGGAAATTTGTCCTCTGCATTTGACCCATCCTTCAAAGCTGGGGCACCGCTGCACTGTGGCGCCCGGGGATCCATCTCGAGATCTTAGCCGGAGCATTGTTCCTATTGTGCATGTTTTGGGTTGATAGGGGAAAACCAGAGGAGACCCACCCAGACACAGGGAGAACATGCTCCAGAACCTTCTTGCTGTGGAGCGTGAGCACGAGACACACACCGCGCAGTCCCACATAAACAGGCCGCAAGAGCTTCGCATATCGAAACAGACACGTTTTTCAATTTGAGTATCTAAATGGCCTGGAATGTTCCACAATATACCATTAAACACCATCTATAAAGCAGGCGACACAACCAGGCCAAGTTATAGGTCGTATCTGTGAAGAGGCAAGCCTGCTCACTGTAAGAATGCATGTTTTTCGAAGTACTTGAAATTTAATACGTGCAAAACAGATGCCGTGCCGTGGATCATTCCAGACAGTCAAAGCAATAACATCTCCATGGAGACAAGCAGAAAAGTTACATAGTGCACTTTTCATTTTGGGATTATACTATGTTTTATCGAGTGGAAAGTCTTTATTCGCACTAACAATAACACGTATGATTAGTGTTGTTTTGCAAAGTTCTAATAATCCCTCCTCGATGCGTACAATATAGTTCCAAAATGCTACAGTAAATTAGCTTCAACTTTTGTTATTTCAAAACCAACCACCAAAATCACACGTTTTTCTCGCTGGATACACATTAGCGATCCAAAACCCGGACAGGACGGAAAAGCATTTAAATACATTTCTTTGTACATTTGAAATATTCATATTGTTCTGGCCTGACATCAAGCGCTCCCCTCGCCCCCGCGCCGTTCTCAGGCTCTGAACTTCTTGGCCTGTCTGCGCGATTTGTCCCAACAGGGGCTGCAAAAACACTATTAGAATAACGCAGCGTGGGCGGGGACTTTACCATTACTCACAATCAGATAGCGAAACGGAGCGTGACATCATTTTATTTATAGTGGCTGGACGGACGAGCCATGGGCTATCTATAAGGCTCTACGGCGCAATATGAATGTCAGGGTTTGAGAAGCACGAGCCAAGCAATCTGATCGGACTGAGGTCGTCTATTTTTAAGTGTTTCGAATGTCAGCTGTGTTGAAAGAGGCTATTTATGTCAAAATCTGACTTTATCATCGCAAATCATTCTGTTTTTTTTCTTTTCAGTATTCATCAATATTTCATTAAACGTCAAAATGATGCCTTTAAAGTAGATTTATCATGCGAAATTGACTTTTCAGAGCTTTTGACCACGTTATAGTTGTTTTTGGAGTGATTTGTGCGTGTTTGAGCAATATTTAATCGCTTATTTTCAAGACGCTACGTTGCCGTTCAACCCCCGTTTTCACCACCACCCGTATGCGCCCACTGCTGTGTACTTAGTTCATTCTCCAGTTTTATTTTCTTAATCGGTGATACTCATAGGATTCGGCAGCGTTGCATAGTCATTTCGGAACAAATGAAAAAAAAATGCTGCTCGCTAGTGTGATCTGCAGCTCTCCACAGGAGGGGCTGACAGCTACATGGCTCTTTGTTGTGATGGCGTTTACGGTGACGTCAGGTTTCCACAGTGAGAAACCAGCGGATTTATTTCTTTTATCAAGTCGTTTTAGATGAATATCGCGATTTAAAATGTGCAAATGATAACGTAATGATCCACGGGTGGCATTGATTATAACTATATAACAGACAAAAGCATAATATGTCTTAAAAAAATAAATAAAAATCACACCATGTCAAAATTAGGACTAACCCAGAACTAAACTTGAAACCGACGAAGACTAAACCAGGAATACAACAGGACCAAACCAAGTCTGCATCATGACTAAACTGCGATCGGACCAGGACCATACTAAACATGGACGTAACTTATCGCATGAAACTATAATTTCCGCTAACCAATCGCACAGGTACAATGTAAATGACTCGTCTTGCTCAGGGACACAATAAAAGTATGCACGTGGGTGAGGTTGGAATGTCTGCTCTGAGGCTGAGAGACAAACATTTAAACCGCTGTGCAAATTCTGTTCGTGCAAAAGACATAACCAAATTTAAAGCCTAAAAAACAATACATTTTAGCCAAAAATAGGCCTGCACCATATAAGAGAAAAATGTGAGAATTGTGAGATTATAACACTATTGTGATTTTTTAATATAGTTTTTGACCCAATAATTTAAATGAAATTAAAATAAAAATGTATATGCCTTATTTACTGGTCACACTTAAAGAGTATATTATGCCATTTTCTGATCTATGTTGTTTCTTCATCAAAAACGTAACCAGACTTTTGTTTTGTTTCATTCACACGTTAAACTCACAAACCCTGCATATTTAGGTTTGGGTGTTTTTTGTTTTTTTTTTCTCAAACAGAAAACACTCTGTTCCACCTTGTGATGTCATGTGGTAATACAGGAAGTGCTCTACTGTGTTTTTAAACTCATTACACCTTCACTAGAATCATTTGGATGATTTTAGCCCTGGCCTATGTCTTCTAAGCAAAAGGTAAAAGGAGCTGTTAACATGGAAACGAGAGCTCTATGACATCACAAGGTGGAACAGGGCATTTTGAGTTTTGGAGATGTAGATAGACTGATAAACCAGGGTTACTCAAACGTGTGAATGAAACAAAACACAACTCCAGGTATGTTTTTGAGGAGGTAACATTATATCATAGCTAAAAGCTCACAAGAGTCAGTTTTGTGTAATATAAGACCTTCAAACCAACACCGAAATAAGGATAAAGTTGGAAATTTTAATTAGGCCCGAGCCCCTACAGGGGCGTAGGGCCTATTGCTTTTGCAACGATGAATGCATGGGCGCGCAACTTCGTCTGAAGTCGCCCCCTGCCCGGAGTCCTGTATCCAAGCAACCCATGCCGTAGGCATGGGATATGCATATTTGTTCTTGCTAACAAGTCATCGTCGCCCATTCACTCAATGTTGACAAAGGTAGCGCGAAGTGCTCATGTCCCCAAACTCACTCCTGGCATCGAGCCCTATCCAAGCACCCATAAAAATAAAAAAAATTAAATATTCAAATAAAATAATAAAAAGTAAAAAAATTTTACTTTTTAATTTTTTT
>KN482949.1:42897-62763 GCA_000787095.1 Periophthalmodon schlosseri | reverse complement strand
ATAATAATAATAATAATAATGATGAGGGATTAAAACTGACCAGGTGACCAGGTCTTGTTTCTCCAGTTTCTTCTGACAGTTCCTCAAACTTAGTTCCACATTCAAACAGGCCTAATTCTACCCCCTAAGCCCCTTCTCCCCTTGATAACATGTATTAAAAACCTTCTGGTAAATACGATCCAATGAGATACGATGCAAAGGTGCAGCAAAACTATTGTTCAATGTAAAGTTGTGATGTCAAGTGGATGCGGTAATGAGGATCGCACATTTGTTTACCCTCCCTCTGAGTTATGAGGGAGGTTCATGTGAACTCTTGGAGGCGTCAGTTACTTTGCTAGAAAATGTCAGATTTATGGTATACTGTTGTTACCCTTTTAGTGTAATAATAATCTTTATATTTTTCTGATCATTGTCCATGCGTTTTAATCGGTGTATAGTGAATTATGCCCATTTTTGTGGGTACATTGGGGGCTAATTGTAAATGTATTTTCTTCACTGCTGTGACTGGTCAATTGCTCTTAAGGGGGCAGTCTCTTAACTTATATAAGGGAGCGGAAGGGGCTGTCCTCATACCTGAGGAAGGTCAGAAGGACCGAAACATCGTGTGAATAAAAGTGAACCAAGAGCGAGACAGTGTGCGGGAGTCTTCTTAACCTTTTAAGGTGCAGCAGACACCCACCTGTCGTAGAGGAGCTGCGGCTGCATCATCTGATAAACCAGGTGCTTCATGTGGTCCCTGGCAGCGACCAATTCCAGAGGAGGGTCGTACTTGTTCACCGCGGAAACCTACACAAATAAATTTCACTTACTTCTTTTTTCACCATTTACTTTTTTAATTAGTGTACCTTCGCTTCAAATGTGTACCTTCTCTTCAGGTGAAACATTTTCCTGATCCAGAGCAGTTAGATGTTGAAGCAAGAAGACAACAGACAGTCTATAGTCTGGTTGGTCCTGAAAAGTGAAGTTAAAAGTTCACTATGTAACTTTTCTAGGAGGGTACCCCACCTGATTGCGTTCAGCATGTTATCGCTTTGTCTGACATGCTCCATATTATCACATTAAACGTGTACCGTATTTTCCAGAGTATAAGTCGCACCAGCCAAAAAATGCATAATAATGAAGAAAAAAATATATACATATATACATATATTTCACATATAAATCGCATCTGAGTATTGTTGCACCCCCGGCCAAACTATGAAAAAAAGTGCTTATATTCCAGAAAACACGGTATATCTTTATGCAAACAAGTAGGTGGTTACATGTCAGATCTGTGAAGAGACTCAAGTATTTTTGAGCTGTAAAAAGGCTTGGTAATTAATGCTAGATAGATGGGCATAATTCTGTACTGTGGAACATCCCGAGCAAAACAACAGCATAACAAGTTGGTGGCATAACCTCAACCAGAATAATTTAATTGAAAATGAAATTTAAAGTGGAACTAAACACTAAATTCACTTTCACTTTCTACTACTAAACTGTGTATATTGTGTTTTAATAGCATTATCTACTGTTCCTAGTCATTTTTGGCAATGTCTGTGCAAACTAAGTAAATTTGCAGATTTCTGGTCAAAAACACCTAAATATGAGTGTGATCTGCCTCCAGTGGCCTCAGTTTGCAGTTTCAAGTAGTTGGTGACATCACAAAAGACTGAGCTAATTAAAGCCAAGTGTTTCTAATTACAAACACCTGGCTGCAGGGGCGGAGTTTGAATTATGGATACCTCTTAGACCAATCACATTGTTTCTTACACCCCCCCCCCACTCTCTTCTTTAGTCCTCTAGGTACTGCTTTATTTGACAAGTGCTGTGGGCGGAGTTTGGTGTTTAGTCCCACTTTAATAATAGGGCAGTGGTCAGTGGTCATTATGGCACTTACCTGCACAGGGTTTTCCAGTAAATTCAGGTCTCTTAGAAGTAAAAGATTACATATGTGCTTGCACTCCGGGATTTCATTTATCTGGGAATTATGTCAAACAAACACACTGTTACTGCTGCAGGATTCATCACAATTAGAATGGTCATAATTAGGAAATCGCAATATATATATCAAACTACAACATATTCTATAAGGTTATATTAAAAAAACTTAGGACTTAGGGGCCCATAATTGGACCATCTTCCTATTAATTTATAGTAGAGGGGGGCCCATGTGAGGTTTCTCGCCCAAGACCCCCAAATTTCTGTTGACGGGCCTGACTTTAGACAACTACAAACTGATTCATACATTGGTTTAGCGGTTCATTTTTTAAAGGTGCATTACGTTACTTTTTAGGTGAAGAGTATGCCACCTGCTTGTCTCCACGGAAATTGCCTGAATGTTCCACAGTCTGAAGTAAATGTATCTATCCTGCAGTTATTCCATTACAGATATATTAATTGCTAAAGAAACTGTTTACTGTGAGCTGAGTCGCCTCTCCACAGGTCTGACCTGTAACCTGGCCTGGTGGCAACACCTCCTTGGTCTAAACTGAGATGGATAAGTTTAATGCAGGGTTGTGGAACTTTCCAGGCAAAGCAACAACGTCCATGGAAACAGGTGACATACCTGTTAAACAGTGCAATTGTTAAAGGCCCTGGACCTGATATCTTTCCATGTATTTGAGCAACATTTGACTTACTACAGTACAGATATATTACATAAGCAGCTAAAAAGTTCAAAATATGCCAGCTGAGTGCTGTCTGCTTCTAATTATAAAGCCTTTTACTGTCTGATAATTAGGAAGAGTGCAGGAAGTGAAAAGACCTGGTAAATTCATCATGGTGAATAATTAGAATAGTCTGAATGCATAAGGTATGTGAGAAATGACTTTGGACAACTGCAATTTTTTTTTTTTTTTTAATGAACTAGTTCTGTTTTTCACGTTTTTAAGTAAAAATCAGGTACAGCTCCTTTAATGCTGGATGTGCTTAAATTGCAACTTTACATTTGTCCAAAAATAGTTAAGCTGTTGTGTTTACGATGAATTAAAGTCGTGTCATTTTCCATTTGGTGAACATGAAGCCAGAGTCTGTACCATGTTTTTCTGCAGGTTGAGGAGGCAGAGCACGTGGATGTTTTGCAGACCGGAGAGACTGGAGATCTGGTTGTGAGACAGGTCCAGTACCTGCAGATTCAGCTGATTTTCAAGTCCTTCAATCTTCGTCAACTTGTTCCCACTCTGCATTCGGACAAATAAAACATCAAACTATTAAAGTCCATATGAGGTGGAAGAGGTACTCGATTTTGTTACTTAAGTAAAAGTACAGATTCTGGAGCAAAAAAAAATACTTGTCGATTTTTTCATGTGATACTTTTACTTTTACTTAAGTAAAAGTTTAAAGTACCTGTACTTAAAGAGTAAAAAGTGAAAGTATGTCATGCACATTTTTAGCTCTTATAAAGCTTCAAATGTAATGATTTTGACTTTGAAGGTTTGTGCTGAAACAACTGAATCAATCTGAATAAAACATGTTTTTATTTGTATATATTTGTTTTGCTTGAATTATGAACGCGTTAAAAATAAACCCTCAGCCTTTTCAGCAGGTCTCAGACAATAAATAAAATACTTTTACTTTTCAGTCCAGTTCAAAAATGTAGTGGAGTAGAAAGTACAGATCCTGCTCTCAAATGTAGTGAAGTAAATGTAAAAAGTAACCACTTTAAAATGTACTTAAGTAAAGTACAGATACCTAAAATGTGTATTTAAGTATAGTACTTTACTACTTTTACTTCATTACATTCCTCCACTGGTTTTATGCTCTGTGAGTCCCACTAATCCATTTTGCGCGTTGCCCCAGTGGCTCTGCAGGACGCCTGAACTCTCCCCCTGCTCTGACGGCCATGACAACCCCGCTGCTCTTCACTAAACCCTGACAGGTGCAGACCGACCCTGACGGCTGCAGACTGACAGGCCAACAGCTGGAGAAGTGCTAGCGCAGCATGCTAGCAAAGGAGAAAAACAGTAGCTGGTCATTAAGGATAAAAGAAAAACTGCTATGACTTATATTATGGTATGTAGGTTACATATGGTATGTAATGTGAGGAGGCACTGCTAAGCTTTTAGTTCAATTATTATTCTTAAATCAACACCACGTAACTTTCTAGAAGTGGCACGTTCCCTGCAAGATTCCATCGAAATGGAAATTAAAACCGTACTTCAGAATATTCTTCATGGTGATAGATAAGTTTTATGCTATACTGTGGAATATTATAGCCAAAAGTACAACATTTCTATAGAAACAAGCAGAGGGAGGTGTCTAATTGTGAGATAACGCAGTCTAACTGGAGCCTTACGGGCCTTTATTACACAATATTACACAAAATAGACTCTTGCGAGCTTTGAGCCATGTTATAATGTTGTTACCTCATCAAAAACATACCTGGAGTTGTGTTTTTGTTTCATTCACACATGTTTGACTAATGCTGCATTGTTAGTCTGTGTACATCTCCAAAGCTCAAAATGCTCTGTTCCACTTTTCAAAGTTTTGACTAATGCTGCATTGTTAGTCTGTGTACATCTCCAAAGCTCAAAATGCTCTGTTCCACCTTTTCAAAGTTACGTTTTACCTTTAGTTCAGTAGAGACTGGCAATTCCAGGGCTGAAATTATCCAAATGATTCTAGTGAAGGTGCATGGAGTTTAAAAACACAGTAGAGCACTTCCTCTATTACTACATGACATCACAAGTGTTTTCAGTTTGAGAGAAGAACTCAGCCTAAATATGCAGGGTTTGTGTGTTAAACATGTGTAAATGAAACAACATTAGAACATAGATCAGAAAATGGAGTAACATGGGCCCTTTAAACCACTCAGACTTGAAAATCTCAGTTGTCTCTAAACTTGTGTGCATGATAAACACACTTGATCACAACCTATTTTGACTCGGATTATTCACACACAGAACAAATAAGATTAAACTAAACAGACATATGGACAAAACCTTACTTAACCTTAAGGAGGGGGAATTATGCAAAATCAGTTTTATGATCAATCAATTTTCTTTCTACCATGTTATAACGTTGTTCCTGAAGAGGTTTTAGATGTCATCCATGCATGTTTCAGTAATTTAGCGATCTCTCCCGGGCCGTGTTCGAACCCTCCTTATGGTTAGCAGTCAGATCCCGTCCAGTGTTCCGCCCACAAGCCAACGTCACCCATGCTCCCACGTGAAAACTCTTCATAAATATACAAAAACGTGATACAAAACTGTACACTACAACTTCACAAACCTGATGCGATGTGAACAAAGGGAGGAGGGACTCTAAATATGTTATGTGTTAGCAGTTAATACCCCATAGCATAAAATACCCCATAGTTTACATGTGGATTTTGCAGTCCTACATTATACTTCGCCTGCATTGTTACATCCCTATGGCCTTTCTACTCTTGTCTGGACAAACGCCGCCTGTTTTGAATCTATTCCATTGACTAAAGTTGTTATCTTGCTATCTGGCCGCACCTCCGCCCACCGCCGCCAAGCTTGACGCCTGGCAGAGGGCTCCTGTCAGCGGGGGGTGGGTGACTCCAACGGTCCCTGGCAGCTCTCGGTCAGTTCCACAGTGGGCCGGTGAACAAGCTGGCGGACAGGAGCGCGCTGTTTGGTGGAGGCGAGATAGGTCGGGAGTGAAATGGACACTGGACAGACATGGGGGGTTGTTTTTGTTGCAGTGTTTTGAATTGGCTCCAGGTTCTTTTCTTTCTAAACCAGAACAGCTGCTCCTGAAGGGGACTACAGCACAGACAGGAGCGGAGCAGTTAGAGCAATGGCTGCTGACAATGAGGGAAGCCATGATAAAGGATGGGGCAGACAGGGAGAGAGGAGAGAGAGCAGAGAAAAGAGAGGGGAGAGAGGAGAGAGAGAGAGAGAGGCCCTGCTGGATACGCCATCTGCTGGGTCTAGTGCAGGGGCCAAGGTTTTGCTCAAAGTGGAAGTGAAGCCAGAGCTGATTCATGAAGAAGAGGCAACAGGAACGAGGGAGAAGGAGAGAAACTAAACAGTATGGGTGAACTTCAGTCAGCATTTCATTAAATCTAGGGGTTTCAGCCAGGATAATGGGACTGTTAAGTGAAGCTGTCGCTTCCGGGTCCAAATGGCAACTTCACAGCAAATTTCTATCTTATTTTATTTATTTATTTTTCACAGTGATATGTCCCTTATTCATCAAACAAGAGGCAGTTCCCTTTCAGAATTTTTAACCAGAAATGGTATCAAATATGTAAATAATGTAATAATCTAGCATAGTATAGGCTGTGTATATCTAACTAACTGCCAGTCACCGCTAACGCTATCTTAGCCTAGCCTAGCTTCTTACCTCAGCCTTGCACACTGTCTGTCACATGTAACCTTGTTGGTGTGAAACGATGCAATCTCTTTTTTAATGTAAGATTTGTCGTCTCCAAAAAAAGAGTGAGTTGTAAACATGTAAACATGCGCCTTGGACCCCGAAGTGACGTCACACTTAACAGTCCTTTAAGAAGTTGGAACTGTTGCCATAGCAAAATCTTGTATCTATTGAATGATCAAAAGCAGACTGACAGGCCAACAGCTGGAGAAGTGCTAGCGCAGCATGCTAGCAAAGGAGAAAAACAGTAGCTGGACATGAAGGATAAAACAAAAACTCCTTATATTATGGTATGTAGGTTACTGGGGTAATGTGAAGAAGCACTTTTAGTTCAATTACTATTCTTAAAGCAACACCATGTAACTTTCTGGAAGTGGCACATTCTTCATGGTGATAGATAAGTTTTATGCTATACTGTAGAATACTATAGCCAAAAGTACAACATTTCAATGGAAACAAGCCGAGGGAGGTGTCTAATTGTGAGATAACACAGTCTAACTGGAGCCATGCGGGGTCCAGTCGTGTCCTCAAAATGGCGTCCATAAGAGAAAAGTAATATTTACAACTGTGATGCACCAGTCTTTTCTATATACAGTAGATTTTATACTTTATACTGAAGCTCAGGTTCACTCACTGGTCATTCACTCCCAACACTCAGTAATGGTAACGCTACAGCAGCCACTTCTGAATATGAAAGTGGGTAAAGTGTACTGCCAAAGGATACAACAATATACTATATAATCTAATATACTACCGCTGTTTGTGGTTAATATCTCTGTAATTACTGGGCTTATCCACACGAAAGCTCAATGTCTTCTCTGTCAGTATAAATAACCAAAAGTTAAGCGGTCTGTTGTCTGTTGAAAGGACTTTAAGACATGAGATTAATATGACAAGTTTGTGGAGCCAATGTGAATCTCCCATTGAGTTATATGTGCCTTATCTTCCATCTGAAATTATCATCATCAAATACATGAGCTCAACTTTTTAGAAGTGGAAAGTGGACATACCAGGTTGAGTTGAATCAAAGGCGCTTTGTCCAGAGAGCTGATTCGTGAGATCTTGTTGTTTGCCAGACTTAGATGGGTGAGTTTCGAACAGGGCTCCAGTCCACAAATCTCACTGAAGTTATTATCTGAAGCAGCCAGGTCAAGAATAACACACACAGGAAATTACATTCAACACCGTTTTAATCAAATCTGCAGATCTATAGGTCTAGACACAAGTTATTGAGATGAATAATGCGGTTTGTATGATTGAAATGGCACAGCAGGGACAAGGTGGAACAGCAGAACAGCCACAGGGATCGATGTAAATGTTATTGAAAAGGATACTGTCCAAATTGAGTTTAGCTAAAGATGAAAACTCAGACAGATCCCTCATTTTGGTCATGCGGTTGTGGGAAAAGTTCACCACCTAAAAGATCACAAAGAACAGAGATGCTTATATACGTTATAAAGCGGCTGAAGAAAGTACTGCTGTAAAAGTACAATAACACGTGAATAATTACTTAAGAGGTAATAAAAAGAAATACTGATGAACTATTTGGACGTCACATAGACATATATTCATGGATTTCAGCTTACGGTTTGTTGGCGACATTTTGAGGACTTTTGACTATCATAATTTATCATATTTTGGCAAAGGTGCTGTTTTTATCACTCTGAAACTGATAAATACACATATATATGGATATTTATAATCTGACAGACTAAACGTTGAATAACTCTCTTCCAAAGAATAGGAGTAAACCACATATATCAGAAAAAACGTAATTATATCAGGTATAATATATTTTGAACGTAAAGCTCTTGTCACATATAAAAGCAGTCACAGTGGGAGGAGTAACCAACACTTTTAGTCAAGTTTTAGAATTGGTATTACTCAAGAATAATTAAAAATATGGTGTCAGAAAAAGATACTTGAGTAAATAGTGAAAAAAAGCATTACAAAACCAATGGTCGGCAAAAGAAAATCACTTTGGTTGAGAAAAGTTCATTATCATTTGAAGGATACTTGCTGTCTTGTATATTCAGTGGGTCTACAGATGGGCTATGGAAATCCAGGCTTCTCTTGAGGGAATAGTGTGAGCCAGAGAGCCCCAGACACCAATCAAACAGAGTCTTTTCCTGTCAGTCCAAGGTCCTGTTTTACCTTCAGGTTTTTAGGAGCCTGGAATCCGAAGAACTCTGAGATCTCATTGTGGGAAGCGTCCAGAATGGCAAGAGAGGGCATGTGGCTGACACAGGATAAGTCTGAGGAAGAGGGAGACACACAAAATGAAACTTCAGTCATTTTGGTGCTTTTGTAGAAAGCTATTGTGTATTATTTGCGTTGTGTCACCTTTGACCTTGTTGTTCTGTAGTTCCAGTTTGTGAAGATGGGTGTATTTGCATAAAATTGACACATCAGTGAGATTTCGATTCTGTGGAGCAAAGAGTAGACACTGATAAAAGGCAGTGGTGGAATGTAGCCAAGTATTTTATTACAGTTTAACATTTACGTCATGGTCACATTTTTATATAGCGCTTTTCCACCTTCAAGTCACTCAAAGCGCTTTACATCAAGGAACCACTCACACAATCACTCACACATTCATACACCAGTGTACACAGACACTGGGGGCAAGGTGGGTTAAGAGTCTTGTCCAAGGACACAACGACAGCATTCATCTGTGGGAGCTGGAACCTGCGGGTCAGTGGATCTGACCGCTCAATCATTGAAGTTTATGTCCAGAGCGGGATTCGAACTGTCAACCTTCGGATCAGTGAAAAAACACTCCTGAGCAACCGTAGCCCAATATCTTCTCATTTAGACACATAGAGGCAATGTGGCAGAGGTGTCTTGCCCAAGGACGCCACAGCTTTAATAGGGGGAGGAGGATCAGAGCCACCAACTTTTTAGTATAGTCACACAAATCGATTCGAATCACCAACCTTCAGATCAGTGGACAAACACTCGACCAACTGAGCTACTGTCGCCTCAAATCAGTGTTTTGGTGATTATGAAAAAATCATCAGTACAAATAAAGTAATACAAAATGTGACATTTCTGAGGATGCTTGTGAATGTTTGTGAACTATATAACCAAAATCCTGCAAAAACCATTACCCACCTGTAGTGGCATATGATGGAGTCCGATGCTGCTCGCGAAGCACCCGCGCTGCCGCACACAGCTGGACACCGACTCAGTGGTCAAAACTCCATCCTTTTGTGAGTGGAAAACACACGTGGATTTTTTTGTTTTGTTTTTTAAGTCCTCAAAGGCCTCTGGATGCACAACCTCAGCAAACAGCTCATACAATATTAGCTTATATTTAAGTTAGGCCCAGAGGTGGAAAGTGGCTAATTATTACAAATATGACTTTAAAGGTCCTATATTACACAAAATGGACTCTTGTGAGCTTTAAACCATGTTCTAATGCTGTTACCTTCTCAAAAACATACCTGGAGTTGTGTTTTGTTTCATTCACACATGTTTGAGTAATTTATTATTAGTCTGTCTACATCTCCAGAGCTCAAAATGCTCTGTTCCACCTTGTGATGTCATGAAGCGATAGTTTTCAAGTTAACAGCTCCTTTTACCTTTAGTTCAGTAGAGATCGGCAAGGGGCTGAAATTATGCTAATGATTCTAGTGAAGGTGTACGGAGTTTAAAAACACACTGGAGCACTTCCTGTATTACCACATGACATCACAAGGTGGAGTATTTTCTGTGTGAGAGAAGAACTCAGCCTAAATGGGCAGGGTTTGTGTGTTAAACATGTGTGAATAAAAAAAACCACAACTCCAGGTCTGTTTGTGATGAGGAAACAACATTATAACATAGATCAGAGAATAGTGTAATACGGGACCTTTAACTATTACTTGAATTGAGTAGATTTTTGGGGTAATTGTACTTTTTTGAGTAGATTTTTAAACCTGTACGTGTAGTTACAATCGAGTAAAATTCTATAGCTATAATTGTAATTGTAGTTTCATTTAAAATCCTAACAGTTGCTGAGTACGGTCCCAATCATCCACAAACTGCACTGCCGGTGTTCTGTCAAGATATGCTCCCCCGTCGAGTTTTGCTACCCCTTGTGTTTCTACGGGTAAGAGAAGCGCTATTTTGTGTTAAAATTTCACAAATGGACAACTAAAGAACATTTTATCTTATGGTTCATGATTATTAAACATAAGCTTATTTCAGTTTGCATTATAAATCACACCGGGTTTAACTGGGCAGAGCTGAGAGAAGATGCTGCTTGTGGTTTCAGACAACTTAATTCCAATGTAAACTGTAAAATGAATCAAGTTTTGACTGAAAATTGTGAGTAACTAGTAACTTTTTTAGCCATTTAACAATAACCCTCTTTTACTCGATTAGATTTTAGTAGCTGCTCTTTCCACCACTGGTTTGGCCCAGATGCCCTACCTCACTACAAAAGCATGCACCGCAAATGCGTTAGCAAAATATAGAAATGTTTGAGAGTGCGACCTTGTTAGGCTCTTTTACTCCATCAGACCTTCTGTGCAAAGTAACCTGCTTTACCTGTTACATGGAACAAACTTACTATTAATATCCGCTCATTTAAAACAATTAAAACTCAAGCTAAGATTAACAGCACGTGAATAATTTTCATTTGCAGTATTTACTTTTGTTGTTTCTTACCTCCATGCTCGTTTTTTTTCAGTTGTCCCTCGTCACATGCGACACGAAAAAACAATCGCTGTTATAAAAGGTTCCACATTAATTATTATCTGCAAAGAATATAACTGTACAAAATGAAAATAATCGGTTTATCATGAAAAACGTGACCGAATTAAATCTCCACTGCTGCTGTTTACGTCGGTCAAGTTTCACAGCGTCTCCTGTCGCTTAGCAACACAGCGGCGCAGGTGAAAGGGATTATGGGTGCTGGAGTTTACTAGCAAAAAGGCGGTTTTTAAGCTAAATAAAAACGAAAGAATTTATATATTGATTGTGATAGATTATTAAAGAATTCTCTGTGTTTGCAGATATTATGAAAAATATAACATTAATTTGTAATGCTTTTTAGCTTTTAATGCCCAAATAGAATAAGAAAGAGACGATTAGGCTACACAGGCCGTCTGTTTGAGGACTCATAAAGATATATTTGCTTTAAACTGTTAATCGCTATGGCAACGATACTATTTTTTTTAATCATTCTGAAACACATGGATGGGTTTCAGAATGATGGGTTTCACCTCCTTGTTGTCCACATAATCCTGGTGTTTTTATTTCGCTATTGTGACAGAATAGACCAGCATTACATCACGTTGAGGGTCTGTGTTGTGTTTACAGAGCTGTACTGTCTCCAATAAAACTTCTTGAAGCACAGTTCAAAACATACTAGACAACATATGAAAACACACACGAGCTGACATTGTTTATTATTTTTATCGTGGTGAACCAAATCAACAGATGACATTGTATTATACAGAACACGGGCAGGTGTCAAAACATAAAATAAAAAACACTAAATTGACAAAATTTTAATAAATACCATGTAGACTCTGCATGGTATTTATTAAAATTAAAATAGGATGGTTTTTTTATACATAAATTGTTCTGAATTATTTACCTGGAGCTGGCAATCAGTATAGCGTATCAAACTTTTTCCCATAGTACAGTAGGCCTTGAGGACGCTGTGCCCATTTTTTACTGCCTTAAAAACATGAAAAACAGAACTTAAATTTTAAACCATTAGTAGTGGTCCAAAGTTATCTCTCCCATGCATTCCAAGCATCCTAATTATTCTCCATGATGTGTTTATAAGCGCTTTCCAAAACTCGGAAACCAGGGCGGAATGTTGTCGTTATTGTAAAGCTAGCAACAACTAGCGCACGTCCTGAAACAGTTAGCTATTAGTTAAAATTAGATTCAGAAAGTACACGACGGACTCATGTTTTACCTCAAGAGCTCCTTATACAATATATCTGTACTGCGGGAAGACTCATTTTGCTCAAATACATGGGAAAAATCAGGTACAGGGCTTTTAACAGACATCGTATTAAAGTTGATGGCAGACAACCACACACAAGTAGTTCTGCATCAAATCAGCTGAAGGAGCAGATTTAAATCCAACTTGGAGTCTATGTTTCGGAGCGTTCGGAGCATTCGGAGCTTTCGGAGCGGTGGTGTTCCCATTGATTTCACCCATGTGTCATTTTGATGGATTGTGTGGTCCAGCTTTAGGGAGCCCTGCCGCATTGGGTCTGTAGTATTGACAAGGCCTACATTTCTTCAGCCTCTCGTTAAGTACTTCTCTACAAACTTAATGAACTAAAAACAAAGAGACACCCAGCTAGCATAACGATTTGTGTGCCTAGACTCTTGAGTTCACTGTGAGGTTTAAAGGGCCCATGTTACACTGTTTTCCGATCTGTTCTAATGTTGTTTCCTCATCGCAAACAGACCTGGAGTTGTGTTTTGTTTCATTCACATGTTTAACACAGAAAGGTAAAAATGTAGCTGTTAACTTGAAACAGCTTCATGAAATCACAAGGTGGAACAGAGCATTTTGAGCTTTGCAGATGTAGACAGACTAATAATGCAGGATTACTCAAACAAAACACAACTCCGGGTATGTTTTCGATGAGGTAACAACATTATAACATGACTTAAAGCTCACAAGAGTCAGTTTTGTGTAATATAGAAGCTTTAATTACCAACTTTTGCCAGTAGCCTCACACAACTTTTATACTTTTCCACCAAATTATATCAACTCTATCTGTTCAATACAAGTCAGCGCTCGTTCTGAATGCATCGGGGACGATCCTAAATTGGCAGCGAGCGGAAGAAGAGCCGTGTCCTCATTCAGACAGTGTAATCTGGAGTCTGTTATTGCAGACAGGATCGGCTGGCCCCCGGAGGCAGCCCAAACACAGGAGATAGAGGTGTGACTGAGAGCAGCGTTTTACATCTAATAGGAAAATGAGATGAGAGGGTCCAAAATTAGACCTGTGACATTTGGGTGCTGTCTGAAGAGATGAACACGCACCCGGTAATGTGCAAAAACCCCTTAATGAGCCAAAAAATACTCAAGTTAAAGTATCACATGAAAAAATCTACTTGAGTAAAAGTATTAAAGTACCTGTATAAAAATGTACTTGATGAGTAAAAAGTAAAAGTATTTTGCGCAGGTTTTAAGGTCCAATGAAGCTTCAAATGTAGTGATTTGTTCTGAATTTTGTTCAACAAAAACAATTGAATCAATCGTTAATTTTATATTTTTGTTTGCTCAAATTATGAACTTGATAAAAATAAACCCTCAGCCTTTTCAGCAGGTCTCAGACAATAATAAAAAAATACTTTTACTTTTCAGTCCTGTTCAAAAATGTAGTGGAGTAGAAAGTACAGATACTGCTCTCAAATGTAGTGAAGTAAAAGTAAAATGTATCCACTTTAAAATCTACTTAAGTACTGTACAGATACTGTATTTTCTGGACTATAAGTTGCACGTTTTGTTCATAGTTTGGCCGGGGGTGCGACTTATACTCAGATGTGACTTATATGTGAAATGATTAAAATATATAATTTCACATCTTCGTTACTGTCACACTGACAACCGCGCGAGGGCATCTAGGCTTGTACCAGTATGTACTACGCGGTGCAGCGCTTCATCTACCTCCGGAGTTGGCGGAGTTGTTCAGAAGCGACACCGAGGATGAAGAATTCAGTGTATTTAGTGATTTGGAGTGAGATTGAGAGTAAACTTGTTAGCTTGTTTTTGATGCTTTAGTCATCTGATTAACTGTAAATATCTTACGTTAACATACCAGACACGTATTCAGTTCGTTGTCTATGCTTCATGTAGCTGAATAAATATAAAAGTGTTATGTTAGCGTGCTGCACTGCTATTCAGCCTGTTGTTCTCTATTTTATTGTTATTATTATAACTTGACTTTAAACTTGGTCTTTGATTTTGTAAAATAAATTTCCCCAAAAAATGTGACTTATAGTCCAGTGCGACTTGTATGTGTTTTTTCTTCATTATTATGCATTTTTTGGCTGGTGTCACTTATACTCTGGAGCGACTTATAGTCCGGAAAATACGGTACCTAAAATTTGCACTTAAGTATAGTACTTAACTACTTTTACTTCGTTACATTTTACCTCTGGTTGGTTGTACTAGATTTTTGGATTCAATATGGAAGATTAGGATTATGACATCTTAAGTGTAAAAACATTACTACATAAAAAACATACCCCATGAATAGATCATTTTGTAACCAGATTAAAGCTCCACTGTGTAACTTCTGTTTGAGGATCCACCACCTTTGACTGCTAAACCAACTGCCTTCTCCAACAAGTAAATCGTTTATATCCAGACCTCCTTGTTTCCATGGAGACGTAATTGTTTTGCCTGGGATTTTTCACATTACGGCATTATCCATCTCCATGGAGACAAGCAGGTGGCGTCACCAGGCCAAGTTACGGGCCAGATCTGTGGAGAGGCGACCCTGTCAAAAGAAAATATGTTATTTCTGAGCATTGACAACAACCACAATGAAATATATTATGGAAGTTAAGTTTAATGCCGTACTGTGGAACATTACAGACAAAGTTATGCAGTGCAATTTTAACTAAATAATACAAAGCTAGTCAGAACTACTCAAAGGAAGATACGAGATATTCTGAACTCAAGCCGTTTCATTTTTGAAAGACTTTTGTTTCAGTAGTGTAAATATCGGTTTGTGTTACTTTCAAATACAAAATCAGCTGACACAAAATTAAAAGTTACATTAGCTCTGAGCAGAGAAGGTTAAAGTTGTGTTGGATCAAGATATATTTGACAGTTTTCTGCCTGTTTGTACTATCAGACCAGAGGAAACGCACAAGACATTTCTTTTGATAAATTTGATTTAGTCTGATGAGATGCTATTTCAGTGTATATATAAAACAACAGCTATATGCATTTGTCTATTTGTTTGATTTAGAGTGTGGTTCAGTGTTCCCTTATAGAGGCACATGCTTACTGTGGTATACATACACCGATCAACCAAAACATTACCACCACTGCTCGCTGCATCGCATTAGAAAACATTTTAACCAACGAAACCTGTATTACTTTGCTTTACTTGCTGAAAAGCTTTTTAAAATTGCGCCTGAAAATGTATGTTTATGAATATTAGCCATGTGCCAAAGAGTTTGTGAGAGTTAAATACGTACTTTCACCTTCCCAGCTTCATCAAAACCAACCCACAGATATCAGTAACTATACAAAACATAAAGGGAACAGTGTGTACATTTACACGGCCAGTAAACACCAGATAATGTGAGGATCTGACAGTCGGTGTGTGTTTACATGCACAAAACAAATCAGACCAGCTCATCAAAGACATGTCAGTTAATCACTTGATTTTCAGTGGCTCGGGCGTCTGTTCTGGATGCCTCCTGGACGCCTCCCTAGGGAGCTGGTGGAAGTGTCTGGGGTGAGGGAAGTCCGGGAGTCCCTGCTTAGACTGCTGCCCCCGTGACCCGGCCCCGGATTATCGGAAAAGATGGCTGGATGGATGGATGTTGTAGTTGGAAAACAAAGTACTAAGAATTTTAAAATAATTCTTTCAATCTTTAACATGGGTGAATAATCGGAAAGAAATCTGATGCTACGTGCTGCATCTGATTATTACATATAATTATATACTAAAATGACACGGAAACAGCAAAATCATCTCATTTCTGATCAGAGCGACCCTCCCTCTGAACACTCCCATCAGTCTTGTGGTTTACATATTTTCGCTGTGCATGTAAACATACCCGATGACTAGCTAGAAATGATAACACATCTGAACCTCCTATAACCTCACACTGGCAGAACCTGAAGCCGGCTGGGTGCGTGTACGCGTATACTCTCAGACTGTGGTGATCTTCTTGTCTTTGGTGGCCTGTTTGATGGCAGCCTGCTCACAGATGATCTCCTTCAGCCTCTGCAGTCGTGTGTTCTGGGTGCTGAGGTCCCCCACTCCGGTCTGGCTGCGGTGGAGCAGAGACAGAGCGTTGATGTACTCCAGCTCCGTGTAGCGAACGCCTTGGTCCACCACCAGATTCAGCAGCTCGTCCGCAGTGTTGTACAGCATCTCGTAGTACTGCCTGTAGGGACACGAGAGGGGACATAATGTTTTTTGAGTCGCGATACACTTTTTGGGTTGAAAACACTCTATGTCCGGGCGACAGTAGCTCAGTTGGTAGAGTGTTCGCCCTCTGATCTGAAGGTTGGCGGGTCTCGACATCAACATCATCGGTAAAGCGGTCCAGCTCCCACAGATGAATACTGTAATCGTGTCCCTGGGCAACACACTTAGCCCACCTCGCCCCCAGTGTCTGTGTTCAATGTGTGTATGAATGTGTGTGTGAATGGGTGAGTGGTTCCTTGATGTAAAGCGCTTTGAGTGACTTGAAGGTTGAAAAGCGCTATATAAAAATGTGGCCATTTACCATAAAATCTACCTATAGAGAGCGGGGTATTTTAGATCCACGAGTGAGTTTACGAATACAAACCAGTTCAATAAAAGACCACAACGAGAGGCGAACGCACAGAGGCTAAAGTGAAGGACACGTGGAGCTAGCGCCGCAAAATGACTCTACATCAGTGCTGCAGACAGAACTCAAAGCCCAACAACATGACAGGATAAACACATGTGGATGTTTAACTCTTTACTTGATAGAATTGAATTGAATTACTTGATAGAAACTGTAACTGTAGTAAAGTCTTTATAAATACACTGTTTCGTAGTACTTTTTAGTATATATAGTTGGTTTTGTTTTATGTTTTGGTCGCAGAAGTTTGCTCTGAAGTTTCAGTTCAATGAATGTGTCAATCCGTTAGCTCAAATTGGAGATGTTTTCAAGGCGTATCTGGCAACACTTCAAGCCACACTGTGTTCAAGGGGATAATATAACGAGAGTGGATGTTTTGTTTGTTCTAGTTGACTTAAAGTTGTACTACGTAACTTTTCTTACAGAGGGCCCGCCACCTGCTTGTCTCCATGGAGATGTCAGCGCTTTACTTAGAATGTTCCGCAGTATGGCACTGAACTTGCCAGGGGACGCCAACCAGGCAAAGTCAGATCTATGGAGAGGTGATCCCACTCACGGAAGTGCATTTGAGCAAAAAATGAACATACCCGTAATCGAATAAATATAAGTTTAATGCCATACTGTGGAACTTTACAGGAAAAGCAAGCACCGTGATGAATATACTGAAATATAAATGCACCTAGTAAACCAGAGGATGTCCCAATGAACCTACCGACCTCAGCTACCCCAACACAAGGTAGGCCGCTGAGAATCCATAAACCTTCTACTGAGTTATAAAGTTGTTTCTGCTGCCCCCTACTGGCCACAGGACTCATTTTGAATAGAACTGTGGAAATAAATGGGAGACGCTATCTGGGATGCCATCAGGCTGGGACAGAAACAAGTATTAAAGACCAAAACAAAAGAAACTAACTGAAAAGTGTTGTTTGGTTTAAAAAGGAGGAACAACTTTAGTCTGACCCTTAGAAAAATAAAATGGTAAAACGTAACCTTAGAGTTGCTCGGGGATTGGTATAACCACTGGAGTAAATACATTGTTTTTAAAGCGCGTTCAAGATGGATTAACAAATGCAAGTCTTTCCAATCCCGGGACCACAGAGAGCCCACTACATCACTGCTGCCGCTGTCAACCCCAATTTCTTTAAAAGGGCCTCTCCAGCTGCTATGGGGACACGCAGCTCAAAGCACTCAGAGCATTTTAATGAAACTGGAGCCAAAACAAAGGTACAGAAGGTGTGGAATTACTAAGGTTTTAACCAGCAGCAGGAGCCGACACTGGGCCGTTAAAAACACCCTGAAAATGTGCTGAGCGAAGGGGAGTGGTGTAGTTAAAATGGTAAGTAATTTGTGCTGACTCAAATATATTCAAGTTAAAAAAGTACAGCTGTGACTACTAATACTACTACTGTTACTACTTTGCTACCAAGGTACACATTTAGTCACTACATAATTCAGGATTTCCCAGAAAAAACTAATACCAGTACTAAGACTATTACCACTACCACCACTACTACTAATACAGTCACTTCATATTTCTCGAACTAGTGTGAACTAGTAACTGTACAAGTAGGGATGGACCAATGCCACTGTCCATACTTTAGCTGTAAGTTTCTGCTGATAAACGATATTAACAGATGGGAAGGAAAATGGCACTTTTTTTCCTTAAAACACAGTTAACTTTTTACATAAGAAATCCAACTGTTATGTAACTGTTATTTATCAAATAACTACAGAACAGCTTTGTATGAATAAAAGTTCAAACATTATGAAACGCTCTAGGCCAAAATCAGCCTGTAAATTGTCTTATTCAACCCAGCAAATTTTTCAGTATCAGCACCGTATCGGTGCATCCCAAAGTACAAGCGCTGCCACTTCTGCCATTGCTACTACATATTTTACCACCAAGATACATACTACTTACTACTTACTTCCTACTTCATACATGGAGTTACTTCCTACTTCATACATGGAGTTACTTCCTATTTCTGGAATATTAGTAACTAACTTTGCTCAAAAAGATGGATCCTCGCGATATTCACAAGTTCACAAACTCATGAGACTCCATCTTGGCCCCCGCTGTAAGGACGGACAAACATGGCGACGCCGACAGATGTACATCAGCTGATTTGAGTGAAAATACAGACTATTGTGTTTATGAAAAACGTGCAGAAGGTCAGCGCTGTGTGCATTTGTGGGTAATTAGTAACTGCTGTTTAAGGCAGATTAGGGAGGAGTGCAAAATGAACTGCACTTTTTGGCCACTTTAACTCCCTGTGGATTGTGTAATTTAGTTGGACGGATACAGATAATATTTGATCTGAATGTGTGTAATGCCTTGTGTCGCTCTCGGTCAAAGGAATGCATGTGCGTAGTATTGTGTCATCTATGAAATTGGATGTTGAGTTTTACTCTTTTGGGACAATAAGGGCCTATCTTATATAATTGTATCAAAAGTGTGTTCAAAAGTAACATTGCAGGCTGCGATCTGCATAAGTAGATCTGTTTTTCCTCCTCCTGATGAGACGTGCCCTTGGTCCAGCTGCATTTACATTCTGATCTGCTCATCGCTCTGTGTGTCTCCAAGGCCTGCTCCTACTCTGGCCTCCAGCTCAATACAGAGAAGAAATGTAAAAAAAAAAAATCATACTGGTGAGGGAGAGGTCGCCGGGTCCACCGCGTAACCACGGGCAACACAAACAAACAAAATAATAAAACAAAAATCTAACAAAATATGACTGAGCTGAGCTAGAAACTGTAATTGTAATGATGATAATGGGTAACAGATAATGGCAATGGATGAGCTACAAGGTCTTGCGAGATTTTGAATTTTAACTTCTCAATAAAAAAAAACCCAAAAAAGATCTTGTCCCATTCCTGTCACTAGTTTAGTTAATGGTCCTATATTACACAAACTGAACTTTTGTGAGCTTTTAGTCATGTTAAAATGCTGTTACATCCTCAAAAACATATCTGGAGTTGTGTTTTGTTTCATTCACA
>KN482949.1:14448-29091 GCA_000787095.1 Periophthalmodon schlosseri | reverse complement strand
CAACCACCCCAATCACCCCAACCCCCCCAACCACACCAACCACACCAATCACACCAACCACCCCAAACAGACCAACCACCCCAAAGAGACCAACCACAACAAAAACACCAACCACACCAAACACACCAAACACACTAACCACACCAACCACACCAACCACCAACCACACCAAACAGAGGAGGTGAATTATAGCTTGTATTACACACTTATTGTGCAGGCTAAGACGTTATCTGGAGCTATCAAAGCCCTTAATCGTATTACACTTATCATGTGGTCTTGGTTTTATCTCTGGCCTTTTTCACCTTAAACAAACAAATAAAAGTTTGAGCTAAACTTAAATTACCTGCAACAATGGAAAAATCACCACAAACAATGTGTTGTGACAGTTAATTATTTTGTGCCTCTCTCCAGGATGCTAACACTGTTATGGAGCAAAATTAGAAACATTCTCCAAATAGTGGACTGTTGCCAGGCAACACATAAGTTTGAAAATGTAGGGATTTTTGAGATAAAAGACTTAGCAACAGCCTCACGCGTTTATCAGATCTGTGCCAGTGGAGCTCAAGGAGGTAAACATAAAGAGAAGGGCAACAGACGGCCCTTCATGTAAATGCAGACGCTCCGGTGTGTCGACCTGTCACAGTAACACATTCTGAAATGCGATATATCGCTGAAGAAAATATAGACGATAAATGATAATATTGAAACTAATTTATGCCACTGACACAAAAACCCTAAAGTAGAATTATCCACCAAAAAAAGATTCTAACATAGTATCAATATATGGTTGAATATGGTTAAAAAAAAACTAACAACAGTAAATGAACAGCAGAATTAAACACTTTGGCAGTGTGTGTCTATAATGACTCATAGAAGTGACTTATTCAAACCTCCACAGCTCAAATCTAATTGTAGAGCAGGAAAACTAGTACTAAGAAAAAGTCCCCACAATAAATATTGACCCGCAAAAAATATGATCCATCTAACATATAATGAACAAGTCAATATAGTCATTATAGACAGGTCTACTGTGTGAATGGGTGAATATATGGAGATATACTGGACCTTAACATTAATGTGATTAGTTTAAGTTCTGTATGTTGCATATGGTGGATATTTTTAATGTAAAGAAATCGCACACACACTGCAGACACACACACTCTGCAGAAATAAAACACCATATATTTGAGTGTTTCCCAAAACATATGGCTACGGAGTTATGGCAACTTTGAAGACACAGACTAATCCAGAAAACAATAATCAGGTCATATTTTCGCAATCAAACATGTGTTGATAGGTGAACTACAATCTCTTAGTTGGGGTTCAAGTGAATAAGCAAGTGAACAAAAGTAAACAGACTATAGAATATATAAACCAAATGAGGAAATATCACTTTTAACCAACTATTACAATATTGTCTTGTAAACAGTAAATGGACCCATTGTATCTCAGATCAGTGTTGTGATCATAGGCTGTATAAATGGACATAGCAAACCTGCATCGACTCTGGCACCAATTCACTTTACATTAGAAAACTGTCGGACCTCTTTCTGTAACTGTTGCTGTCAGACTCGTCATTTTGGTCTTAAAATGTTCGTATTAACCTGCTCTACGTGATCCTGGTATTTGTATTTGGCTATTGTGTCCATAACTCAACATATGAACATTAATAACAGACAAATCAGGTGCCTTCTTTCCCCGAGGTCACTCTCACTAGCGTTAGCAACAGGTTTGACTGACTTGCTAAGCGCCCACTCCCTGCTAAACCAGCGGTGCGGGCGGGAAGGGGCGTTGCCTTCAACAGCGTCGCTCCAGATTGGCTCTTTGGTTGCTATGACACTCGCGGTCGACGAGCTTCATACTCCACTTCTTTACACAGTCTATGGTTGTGGTGGGAGCTGCAGTGGACATGTGACAGAAGCACTTTGGGTTTGTCTGAATCACATTAAAGCGGAGGTCCTCTGTCAGCAGATGGTGTGTGTGCCTGTTTTTGTGAATGTGAACGCGACCTTCGCTTTTGGCCATGTCTGCTGCCAAGTACTGACACAAAGGAAGAACCTGAGTGTATTAAACAAACGAGATCACACCAGACGTTTTACCCTTGTATGTGCAACCACACACACTGGAAAACAAGGGGATACACTTACAAAGATTTGGTCTGAGAAATGTATTCTCGAAAAGATTATATTCAGTAGTTGTTTTGAAGAAAATTAGCATGCTGAAAGGGTTGAAAATGGTCCAAAAATCTACAAATAAAAGAAAAAACAAGAAGAGAAGACAAGATGCGTTCAGTCTAAACTTCCAAAAAAAGATTTTAAGATTTTAATGAATGTCATCATCCCCCATCCCTCATTCTAAATCTTGATTTGAGAATTAATTGTATAGTTTAAATGTATTTGCATATTACTAACTTAAGAATAATTTATCTTGAAAAACAAACAAACAAAAAAAAAAAAAACTTATATGTTAACCCAAAGTACTTAAATGTAAGCTAGTCAAAAGTCCTTTTTTGGGTATAGGTCATCATTAATGCTTTATACCAGCAGGTGGCACTGTTTCACCACATTTCCCCAGGAGAGAAGGAGATGGAGAGGAGTGAAAGAGAGAGAAAAGAGAGGGAGAGCTACAGGGAGAGGTAGCGGGAGAAAAAGGAGAGATGGAGAGAGAGGGAGTGATACAGGAAGAGAGGAAGAGAAAGAGGGAGAGAAAGAGAAGGGAAAACAGGAAGGGGAGAGAGAGGAAAACGAGAGGGGGAGAATGAGGGAGAGAATGAGAGAGGGAAGGGGAGCAGGAGAAAGAGAAAAGAAAGAGCGAAAGAAGAGGGGAGAGAGTAGTGAGAAGAGAGAGAGAGAGTGAGTGAGAGAGGGAGGAGAGACAGTGGGAGAGGGGACACAGAGAGGAGAAAGAGGTGAGAGGGAGGGAGGGAGAGAGAGAGAGAAGAGAGTGAGATACAGGAAGAGGGAGAGAGAACAGAGAGGGAAAAAGAGAGAGAGAGAGAGAGAGAGAGAGAGGGATACGGGGGACAAGGAGAAATACAGAAATAAGGAGAGAGAGGGGGAAGAGAGGGAGCAATGGAGAGAGACAGCAAGAGATTGAAAAAGATGGAGGGAGATAGAGGAGCAAGAGAATGACAGGTGGGGTATAGACACAGCAAAAGAGAGAGAGGAGGAGACAGCGAGAAAGAGAAAGAGAGACAGGGGGGAGAGGAGGGAGAGAGAGAGAGAGAAAGAGAGGAGAAGAGGGAGAGAAGGCTGTGCAGTGCTGGTTACCTGGCCTCTCCTTTAGTTTTAACTCAGATCAATGGTTATTACTGTGCCCTTGTGTGTCCTGTGTATTCCCACACGGAGCTCAGACGCAGAGCAGCACTAAAGCACGAATACAGGAACAAAACAGAGCACAGCCTTAAAACGACCAAATCAGAAAATACGGCCGTCCTCCTCTCCCTGTTTTCCCATTTCAGACCCGTTTCTAAAATGGTGGTTAGTTAAAGGCCCATGTTACGCTGTTTTCTGATCTGTGTTATAATGTTGTTTCCTCATCACAAACAGACCTGGAGTTGTGTTTTGTTTCATTCACACGTTTAACACACAAACCCTGCATATTTAGGCTGAGTTCTTCTCTCAAACGGAAAACACTCAGTTCACCTTGTGATTTAGGCTGAGTTCTTCTCTCAAACGGAAAACACTCAGTTCCACCTTGTGATGTCATGTGGTAATACAGGAAGTGTGTTTTTAAACTCCATACATCTACACTAGAATCATTGAGATGACTTCCAAGAATTGCCAATCTCTACTGAACTAAAGGTAAAAAGTAGCTGTTAACTTGAAAACTATTGCTTCATGACATCACAAGGTGGAACAGAGCATTTTGAGCTTTGGAGATGAGGAAACAACATTATAACAGATCAGAAAATAGCTTAACATTTCAAGCAACCTAAAAGTTATAATATTTGGAGTATATATCATTTTTGCGCAAGTCCAACTATTACTTTTACACAATTAACTGTAAAAGTCTGGAAAAAAACCCCAAAAACTATCCCTCCACTATAAAAACAGCCGTAAGCACACAATTACACGGTGAATTCCATGCACGTGTAAACAACTGCTCTACAATTCCCAATCAACATCTCCACGCCACTAATCAGACCGAGGGCGTGTCCAGAGCAGAGACATCGCCGCTGTTTGGACATAATCAGAGCTGGCACATGGAGGAAATAACACACTAATCAATGGTGCTTCACTTTCACTACAGTTCAGGCCACTTCAGGTTTGGCTTGTTTTTGGCTCATCCCGGAAAATTTGGCTCGGAGTAACCAGCCCAAACAGTGTCTCTATAAACAAAGGGGCTTGATTTTAGGAGTTCAAATGTGGATAAATGAATTAAATAGACACAACATTTGGGGGATTTTTGCTATCTTCAGATATCTCTTTGTATTAAAATGTTAATATAAAGCTTTGTGTGTATTTTTTAGGCAGTAGATCGACCAAAACAGAATATCGCCCTCTGCTGGAGCCAACCGATATATTGGTCTATCTCTAATTTTGGCAAATCTCAACAAGGACATGATAGCATTATATTTCGCCCAGACGCTAAAAGTTTACTTTAATCTGCAGCAGTAATGAGTGGGAACAAGACTAAGAAAGGTGGATACAGGCTACGAAACAACCCAGACCGTGAAATGGAGAAATGGAGCAGCAGGGTGACTGCACGATGAGCATGGACAGGAACCAAGATGTTGTGAGAGAGTGGGACTAAAGAAAAACATTTCGAGGACTTTCGCTCTGAAATTTGAACCGGTGAACTAGCTAAATGGATCAAAACGTTCAAGAGACACGAGTGGATGTGATGGAGGAGCGTGAGAGGATGTGCTTGTCCAACTGCTACAAAGTCAACGAGCACTCCAGGAAGTAATGGATCTAGAAGGCCGAGCAAGACTGAATATCCAACTTTATGAAAATCGTTTTAAGAGTGAGCTCGGAGCAGATATAACAGTAGACTTCAACCTTGGAATTGCGCCAATGAGGAGCACCAAGGTCTAGATGATGGAGGAGACCCTGAAGCATCTGTTTCCATGGGAGATGCAGCTGATGCGCCACAGGAGAAGCTTAAGGAGTTCTGGATACAGGAGGACATCGGGGAGTCAGTAGTCTGTTTCGGCCTGTTCTTTTCAAACCATCAGACAGCGGAATCAGCTTCCAGACAGTCTGAAATTGTCTGTAGTTTTGAATAATTTGACTAGAAATTTGAAAAAGTACATTTTAGATCATCAAATGTGTCGACATGAGTCTAGTTTATTTGTACTGTTCTGTATTAATGATAAAAACCTGCACATAATGATTTTTATGTTGGTGTGGACCGTAGGAAACATCACGTATTGGACATAGGGACATTTTGTTGTATTTTACTGCCAATGTTAATGATGAACTGATAGTCTTGAAAAGTGTATTTTTAATGTGTGTTCACCTGCCCAGGGACTGCAGGTGGAAAGCAGCAGTAGCTTTTGTAAGATTAATGCATTTGTACATGGTCCCTGACAAATAAAAAAAGAAAGAAAGAAAGAAAGATTACATCATCACTGTGAGATCTATGTTCTCTGGATTGTTAATAAATAATGACTCGTAGCCTTGTCCAAATTTCAAAAGATGTCTAGTGCCCACAGACATGGACAGAGGGCACTTTTTGATGCCGATCTTGTTGAAGAGCCCCACCTTGTGGCCAGTCCCCTCACTGCAGAAGGACAATAATGTATCGTTCTCAATGGAAGCCCAGTTTAAGGTTGTGTTGTGTTCTTGTTTGTTGAGTTCATGTTTTATTGTTATTACATTGAGGTCTGGGATGGCAATTTGGGATACTTCTTTTAAATATTATGATATCACTGTTAACGGGTTAAAAAATCCTTTAAAAAAAGAGTAAACTTGAAAAAAGAGAAGCAGATATAGTGTATTGGCAAGAAAGTCATTTATCTAATACAGAGCATGACAAATTGAAAAAAAATGGGTTTCAAAAACACATAGTACTCTTCTCACAGAAGTGGCAAAAAACCAGGAGCGGCCATTTTAATAGACTTAAAATCGAATTTATATCTGAAATAAGTGACAAGGAAGGTAGATGTATTTTAGTCAGAGGAAAAATAGATCAAAAGGATGTCACACTGTTTAACGTGTGCGCAGCCCCTGGAAGTGATGCTAGTTTTTTAAAAAGCTGTTTGACCTGATTCCACTGAAACTCATGGTGTTTAATTTTGTAATTTCAATCTACTGTTAAATCCCAATCTGGATTAGGCCTGTCACAATAATCACTATATCGATTTCTCGTTTAGTATATGAAAACTGGAACAATATGTTTTAGGGCTCAATATTTATTGAGGGCATACACAATAATCACTATATCGATTTCTCGTTTAGTATATGAAAACTGGAACAATATGTTTTAGGGCTCAATATTTATCGAGAGCATATTTTTGTTGCAATAGTGAGGAGGTTTCTGTTATTTTTTCTGTAATACCATAGACTGTATAAAGAAGTGAACTAAGTGAGTATGACGTCACCCATGGCGTTCGGCTCCAGTCAAATGAAGCTCATCGAGGCTAGAGGTTACGGGGTGAATTTGGAGCCGAGTTCCATATTTGGAATTCCAACAGCGAGTATCACAGCAACCAAAGAGCCAATCCGGAGCGAAGCTGTGGAAGGCAACGCCCCTTCCCGCCCGCACCGCTGGTTTAGAACGGAGCGAGCGCTTAGCAACACTGTCAATCAAACCAGTTGCTAACACTAGCGGGAGCGACCTCGAGGAAAGAAGGCATCTGATTTGTCTGTTATTAATGAATCATATCTTGAATTACGGACACGGGTTAATACGAACATTTTAAGACCAACAGTCTTAAAATGTTCGTATTAACAGCATGGTTCATATTCTGGGCTTATTCTCAACATTCATAAAACACAAATTATGACATTTAATCTCGACTTTGGACAAAAACTGATGCTGAAATTCATCAGATATTTACGGGTTTATTTAACCAAACATTGATCACGACAATTTGGTAGAAATTACAACCGCATTAACCAAGAAGTACGGTATATTTTGCAATCTTGATGGCTTGGGCCAGCTCCCTCTTGAATCTGGGAACAGAATAAAGATGAACGCGCTTCCCAAATTATCATATCTTTTCTTATGCCTCTGCCTGTTTCCGACACACAGGTCAGGAAATGAAAAAAGCATCTCTCTAAATTTATTTGGCTCAAAAAAGGCCAAGAGTTCGATTTTCTACTTTACAATTGCAGAGGGAAAAGGGGGGGTGAGCTCTGCCTTCTCTACAACTATTACAGATCTGCCCATTAGAGGCCGCTGGTTTGTTGGTGTAACCCATGTTATTATGCAAAATAGGAAACAATTGAGATATCCTTATCTGATGTGCCGGTTCAGTCCAAGCTCGGCCACACTGCCTTGTAGAGTGAAAAATTGATGACAGCGAGCCAGTGGGTTAATCTCACTCTTAAAATCTGGAAGTCAGAGGTGAGAAGATGACATCTTCAGAGGGAGGTTAAACTTCTCAGATGGCCTAAGCTCACAACCTTGACATTCTACCTGCTCCTCCAGATGCTAGATTTAGACAGATGCGTTATCTGGTCTGTACTGCATATGGAAACTATCATTTAAAGGTGCCGTATTAAGCAAAATTGACTCTTGTGAGCGTTAAGTTGTGTTATAATGTTGTTACCACCTCAGAAACATACCTGGAGTTGTGTTTTGTTTCATTCACACGTTTGCGTAACACTTAATTATTAATCTGTCTACGTCTCCAAAGCTCAAAATGCTCTGTTCCACCTTGTGATGTCATGAAGTGGTAGTTTTCAAGTTAACAGCTACATTTTACCTTTTGTTCAGTAGAGATTGATAATCCCAAATCTGAAATCATCCAAGTGATTCTAGTGAAGGAGTATGAAGTTTAAAAACACAGTGGAGCACTTCCTGTATTAGCACATGACATCACAAGGTGGAGGGTTTTCTGTTTGAGAGAAGAACCCTAAATATGCAGGGTTTGTGTGTTAAACATATGTGAATGAAACACAATAAGCAAACTGTAACGCAGTAAACAGACATATTTGTTTTGATACGGACGGACCCATCTGGATCCCAGTAACAGTAAAAAAATGATAAGACAGGCTTTCGTGTTTTGCACGTTAGCGTTGTCACGATACTAAAATTTCAAACTCTAGTTCGATACTAAGGACTTGATACTGATTCTCGATACCACGATGATAATAAAAACCCTCTTTCTTTAGACAGTAGAATGTGATTTCCAACATTAAATGGTAGTACTTTTTTTCTTATATCTGTGTTAATCCCTCAGTCGTCCAGTAGGTTCCACAGTGGTCCATGGGCGTGTACTAGTCTATGTGTCTTATACTTGTTCTGACACAGCTCAAGATCATTCTAAAGATATTCAGGAAAGGTTCATTTCTGTCCTGTGAATGTGACTTTTTTAGTATCGATACCTGCTCAAATGAGGATCTAGTTTTAGTATCGATTAGTATCTGAACCCTGTTTTGCAATGCTGTTGTGAGTGTGCAAAGTTAAAAATGAAAACACTTGCAACACTGAGAATATTTTGTTTTGATAAAATGCAATATGCAAGTTACTGCGCAGTATAGTAGTTTCCCCAAATGGAAAACACCAAAAATAATACATCTGCAGATTATGTTCAAAAAAGGTAGTGCAACTCCCAACCGTATAAAATGATATAAACTTTAGAACATCACAAAATCTGAAGTCTACAAAACGGTGCATTTGTACAAAGCCATTTAAAGTGATTTTACTTGTGTTGTGTTTTGTGCTGTTTCTTTTGGCTGTGTCTTACAGTGTTTTCCCTCAGGCCTCTCTTCCTCTTCTCTTCTTTTCAAAACTCCTCTTCTCACATAATCTTTTCTGTCAAGGACAAAGCCTCCGAAAAACGCTAAAAAATAACAAAAACTTTGTGTCATGTGTATTCCTCTTTCTCCTTCTCTCTCTCTCCATCTCTCTCTGTTTCTCTCTCTATCTCCATCTCTCTCTCCCTCTCTCTCCATCTCTCTCTCTCCATCTCCCTGTCTCTCTCTCCATCTCTCTCTCTCTTTCTCTCATCTCTCTCTCTCTTTCTCTCCATCTCTCTCTCCCTCTCTCTCTCTCTCTCCCTATCTCTCTCTCTTTATCTCCCTCTCTCTCGCTATTTCTCTCTCCATCTCTCTCTCTATCTCCATCTCTCCATCTCCATCTCTCTCTCTCCCCCTCCATCTCCATCTCTCTCTCCATCTCTCTCTCCATCTCCTTTCATTCTCTGCACAGATCTCCAGTCTGTGAGGGACTGGCCCGGGGCAGCAGCAGGTACAGTTCACTGTAAAAAGTGCATTATCTCACTTTAATTAAAATGATCTGAGTTTAAACATATGGACTGTAGTAGTTTTGACTGGGTTAGATTAAAGGTGATGTACTATTTCACTGGTTTTAAGACATTTTTCATTTCAGTGAGGAAAGTACAAGTTTCTTACCCAATAGGCTCTGTGTACAGTAGCACTCTAGCTACATCACTGTGTCTCAAAGCTAACAGTCGCTTTTATTAAAATTGAAAAACATAAAATAAACCACCTATTAAAAGTCAAATTAACTAAAATAAAGACTATCCAATTATTTTTATATGAAGAATACTTCAGTTTGTGGTGTTGTTTTAATATTTATTATGCTTCGAAATTAGCATTAGCGTTAACATTGAGACACAAAAGTCTCTTTCTAAACACAGAAGTGTCTCTGGGGAAGTATTCATTTTATTTGTGTAGTGTTTAACATGTTGTCAGTGACATCCACCCGCAGCTCCCTGTCCACTGCCTCATCTTTAAATATTTATTCATTTTAGCATGACTCTGCAAAAATCTCAGAGATAAAATTGGACAGAAAGTAGTGACGCTAACAGTGAGGTTGGCGGGCGCTAAAGTGCACAGAGCCAATTGGCAATAATAATATAAATACGAAGTTGTGTTGAAACTATAGGACTTTGCAACCTAACAAAATAATAAACACAGAATTTTTAAAAATCTAAATTTTCTTCTTGATCTGATCACAATTTTCAATTTGTTTTTTTTTTATTATTTAAAACAAGTTAAAATGTCTTTTTGTGTACATTTTTCTGAACATGAACAATACATATTTTTGCCATTTAACACAAAAATAGTCAAATTTCTTCCTTCACAGTTGTAACTCTTCTTCAAACACATTCTTTTACTGACAGAGGAGTGGCTGCAGACTAGAATCTCAATCTCTATTAAAATTGGACTAACTGCACAGCCCTGATGGAAAAAACTAAAAATAATCTAGGCCCATCCAATAAATTCGAGTAATTTCAACTCAGCTGGCCAAACATTTTTGCAGTGCAGTGGGTTCAGAAAACATAAAAGTCAAAATGGCGGCCTTAACATCAATAGGAGGCTCTAGCTCACACTGGCACGGCGCTCTGTGCACAGCCTGCTGCCCCATCTGTCCAGCTCTGACATAACTGGGGCTGAACTTGGGGACGGTCTTTATGTGTCTATGGGGCAGAATGAGCGACACTTGTTTCATCGCTCAAATAAAAACTCACATTTTGAAGCTGCCAACTACTGATTTAATGGCTTTATTAGGCTGTAAATTTGGAGCCTGATCTGACGCACACAGAGAAATATTACAGCGATTATCCTCAGCAGATTCACAACATACGGGCGCCCTTTTATGTGGAGAGAAAGACATAGTTTTGGAATGTCACAAGTTTTATCACCAAGACGACCAAAAACTGCAAAAAAGTATCTACTGTAAATATACACATTTATTTAAACTATGTGGACTATGTCATTTTCAGGTGCTCGTCTCCATGGAGATGTTATTGCTTTGTTTGGTATGTTCCACAGTATGGGATTAGACTTCCCTATCTCCATGGAGACAAGCAGGTGATGCGACCCAAGCTACAGGTCAAATCTGTGGAGAGGCGACCCCGCTCACAGTAAAAAAAAAAAGAAAGAAAATGCTTTTTAGGGTATTTTTAGCAATAGAGACCTGTGCAATTGGATACAAGCAAAATAGACATGTTTAATGCCACACTGTGGGACAATCAAGCAATACTTTTAATTTTTATGGTGTAAAAAGTAAAGTAAAAGTAAATAGTACACGCTTTAAAATTACAGATACCTCTATATAGTAGTAGTAGTAGTAGTAGTAGTAGTAGTAGTAGTACCAGTAGACTAAAGTAAGTAATGTGTAGATAGCAGTAACAATTGTCTCTACAGAATAAGCTGCAAGTGTAACACCATAATAATAACAGTGTATGTAATTGTACAGATGAGGACACTAGTAGTTAAGGTATTACAGGCCAAAGAGTAATGACAGGGTACTACTGTAGTGGGAGTGGTACTAGAAGTAGTAGTAATGTAACTGTAATTACGTTTGCTCAGAGCAGTGGCAGTGAATATAGAAGTACAAATACTGTAGTAGCTGTTGTGGTCCCTGGTGTAAAGTCATCCTTATAGGCAGAAGTAGCAAAGCAGCAAGTACTATTTTGTTTACCACTTTGACCATAGACTGTATATATAAATGGACATAGCTAACCTGCTAGCCTCCGCGTTCCAAATAGGAAGTGATCACGTGTGCGCTTCCAGCTCCATCGACTCTGGCTCCAATTCACTTTCTATTGAACAACTGTGGCCCCTCTCTCTGTAACTGCTGCTGTCAGACTCGTAATTTTGGTCTTAAAATGTTTGTATTAACCCGCTCTACATGATCCTGGTGTTTTTATTTCACTATTGTGTCCGTAAATCAAGATATGAACATTAACAACAGACAATTCAGTCGCCTTCTTTCTCCGAGGTCGCTCCCGCTAGCGTTAGCAACAGGTTAGATTGACACCATTGCTAAGCGCCTGCTCTCTGCTTAACCAGTGGCGGGAAGGGGCGTTACCTTCAACAGCCTCGCTCCAGATTGGCTCTTTGGTTGCTATGATACCCGCGGCCGGAATTCCAAACACGGAACTCCCCCTATAACTGCGGCCGGAATTCCAAACACGGAACTCCCCCCTATAACTGCTCTAGCCTCGATGAGCTTCGTTTGACTGGAGCCGAACGCTGTGGGTGACGTCACACTCACTTAGTCCACTTCTTTACACAGTCTATGGTTTAGACACACAAATGAGTTCAACACCAGTTCAACATTCGCAGTATTTTTCCTCACGTTATACATTCCGGGTACTTCTCCCACTTGCAACTCAGGCACTACTTTCTAAAAACGTCTTCTGATAGTTAAAATTCAAGGCTTTTCTCTGCACAACGCTAACATGTTCCAAGCTATGACTGTACCACATCCCAGCAGCCCATTCAGACCACAGCTTTGAGACATAGACTTGTTTTAGTACATTTTGCCTGGAGTTAGACGGTTTAACTCTGTGTGTGAGGGAGGGAGAGATCTGACCTGGCGAAGTCGAGGTCCGCCTCTCGGGACATGGTGATATTGGTGAGATTCTGCTGCAGGACAAAGATGTTCCGGCACATTTTCTTAATACCCGATTCACTGATGCGTTTAAAGTACTGCGCCCCATTTATCAGGATACACGAGATCAGATGGCCCAAGCCTGAAAGCAGACAAGAATATGAGGGGATTAGAGCAGCAGTAATGATAGTAGTGGCAGTATTAGTATCGGCAGCGTTTGTTATTTGTATTATACTTTTAAATACAAAATAAATCTAAAAGTGTTTGTTTATGCAGTTTGGAAACATATAACATGCTTTTTTAGAGCAGATGCAGTGATGTGGCTGTTTGATAATCAGGATACTCGTCTCTTAATGCCTCTTAATTGCATTATTTCAGCTTTTATTGGTAGCTGGAAGATTTTAAGGAATGATCAGTGGAAGTAAAAGTAGTAAAGTACTGTACTTAAGTATAGAATTGAGGTACTTTACTTAAGTAGATTTTAAAATGGATACTTTTTACTGTTACTTCACTACATTTGAGAGCAGTATCTGTACATTTTTTAACTGGACTGAAAAGTAAAAGTATTTTTTATTATTGTCTGAGACCTGCTGAAAAAGCTGAGGGTTTATTTTTAACACGTTCATAGTTTGAGCAAAACAAAAATATACAAATAAAAACAGATGGAAAAAAATGAATTCAATTGTTTCTGTTGAACAAAATTTGAAGCTTTATAAGACCTCAAAATATGTGTGAAATAGTTTTACTTTTTACTCGATTACTTTTAACTTAAGTAGATTTTGTGATACTTTTACGTGAGTATTTTTTTGCTCCAGTATCTGTACTTTTACTTAAGTAACATAATTGAGTACTTTTTCCACCACTGTGAATGATACATGGACAATTCTAATTTAAAATTTTCTTTCTTCTACGCTGCAACATACAAGGCCAGACTCACATGTCGTTATAATTTCTAGACAGGCACTTTACATGTCGCACTCTTCAGACTCGAGGGGGAGACAGAATGTAAAAGAACATTCAAATAAACAGTTTTTAACCTTCAAAAATGTACTGGAACTTGTGCTGCTGCAGCGCTGCTCCCATGGCCTCCTCGATGGCTGAGATGTCCTTGTTGAGTTTCACCACTAGGGGGTCGTAGTCCATGCTCTCCACATTCGCCACAATGGCATAATTCCCCTGTTTGGTCAGAGGGATGAGGTAATGGAAGCAATGCACCCTGGGAAAGAGAGAAATAACGTAACTGTTAACATTTAGTCTAGTTGGCTAGTGACAGTGGTTCACAATCTTTTTAGAACCTGGGATCCCAAAATATTCAAGAGACCTGGACTTCCAATTGTAAAATGTAATTGGTGGATGGAATATACTGTAATAAAAGGGGAAAACCCATTAAAATAAGTTTCAGATTAATATCACGTTAATATTCAAGACCTGCAGCACCCGCTGCCTTCACTTTTGGAAACAACAGACTATGACCCACATCAGAATTGGGACTAAACTGGGACTAAACTAGGACTAAACCTGGAACAAAACCAGGACTAAACCAGGACTAAACCTGGAACAAAACCAGGACTAAACCAGGCCTAAAACAGGACTAGAACAAGACCAAACTAGGTCTAAATTAGAATTAAACTGGGATCAAACCAAGTCCAAATCAGGACAAATAATCACAGCTGCCCTGAGACAGACTGACGGAAGCGAGGCTGTGCCATCGGCCCCTCCGACCAACACTCACGCACACACCACATTCATACTAGGCAATGTGGGTGTGCCTAAGTGTCTTGCCTAAGGACACAACATTTTACACTAGGAATGCTAACGCTATTGCTAATTGTGAGGCATAATAAATATTAAAACAACATCACAAACTGAAACATTCTAGATATAAAAATAATCGGGTAGTCTTTATTGTAATTTATTTGACTTTGAACAGGTTGTTATATTGTTATTATTTTATGTTTTCTGATTTTAATAAAAGTGACTGTTAGCTTTGAGACGCAGTGAGCTAGCTTGCGCGCTTAAACCTGTTTTTCTTTCCATGGATTAATTTCACTTGTTGATTTATGCTCAAACTTTTACTTTCGATGCCAAACTGAAGTTAATTTACCACCCCATGAACTTGCCCCCCTCGGATCCCTAATAGCCCTCCATCATCTCCGCTCGTGT
>KN482949.1:0-14222 GCA_000787095.1 Periophthalmodon schlosseri | reverse complement strand
CCGTGCCCCCCGTGGAGCATTGTGTAGCTTATGCAATTTTGTTTATGATTTGAGTGTAAAAAAAACTCCCTGAGGCTGATGTCGGCCTATATGTTACACTCCATTGACTGTTCCCATCTAGAGAATTTCCCCCGATAGTGCTAGCAGCTAAATGAAGCCATGAGGGAACGAGCGAGACGGAAAAGAGGAGAGAAGAGGGAGGGAGGAGAGAGAGAGAGAGGGGGAGATGAAGCTATGAGGGAACGAGCGAGATGGAAAAGAGGAGAGAAGAGGGAGGGGGGAGAAAGAGAGGGGGAGATGAAGCTATACGGGAACGAGCGAGACGGAAAAGAGGGAAGGGAGGGAGGAGAGGAAAGAGAGAGAGAAGGGAGAGAACTGAAGCCGTGAGGGAAGGAGCGAGATGGAAAAGAGGGAAGGGAGGGAGGAAGGAAAAAGAAGGAAGGAGAGGAAAGAGAGAGAGAGGGAGAGAAATGAAGCCATGAGGGAAGGAGCGAGACGGAAAAGAGGGAAGGAAGGGAGGAGAGGAAAAAGAGAGAGAGAGAAATGAAGCTATGAGGGAACGAGTGAGACAGAAAAGAGGGAAGGGAGGAGAGGAAGGAGAGGAAAGAGAGAGAGAGGGAGAGAAATTAAGCAATGAGGGAAGGAGCGAGGTGGAAAACAGGGAAGGGAGGGAGTAAGGAGAGGAAAGAGAGAGAGAGGGAGAGAAATGAAGCCATGAGGGAAGGAGCGAGACGGAAAAGAGGGAAGGAAGGGAGGAGAGGAAAAAGAGAGAGAGAGAAATGAAGCTATGAGGGGCCATGAGGGAGAAAGAGAGAGTGAGAGAGGAAAAAGAGAGAGAGAGAGAGAGGGAGAGAGAGGCAGAGAGAAATGAAGCCATGAGGGAAGGAGCGAGATGGAAAAGAGGGAAGGGAGGGAGGAGAGGAAAAAGAGAGAGAGAGAGAGAGGGAGAGAGAGGCAGAGAGAAATGAAGCCATGAGGGAAGGAGCGAGATGGAAAAGAGGGAAGGGAGGGAGGAGAGGAAAAAGAGAGAGAGAGAAATGAAGCTATGAGGAAACGAGCGAGACAGAAAATAGGGAAGGGAGGAGAGGAAGGAGAGGAAAGAGAGAGAGAGGGAGAGAAATGAAGCCATGAGGGAAGGAGTGAGACGGTAAACAGGGAAGTGAGGGAGGAGAGGAAAAAGAGAGAGAGGGAGAGAGAGAGAGAGAAAGAGAGAAATGAAGCCATGAGGGAACGAGTGAGACGGAAAAGAGGGAAATGAGGGAGGAGAGGAAAGAGAGAGAGAGGGTGAGAGAGACATAGAGAAAGAGGGAGAACTTGGGGGGCAAGAGGGAGAGAATAAAAACACAGAGAGGAGATAGAGAAGGGAGAGAGAGAGAGAAGGCAAGAATGCATAGAAAGGGAGCAAGAGGGAACGAGAAAGAGACGATAGAGAGAGAATGTGAGGAGATATGGATAAAGAAAGGGATGTATAGAGAGAGCATGAGAGAGGAGGAGGGAAAGAAAAACAGGGAGGAGGGAGAATGGGAACAGATTGGATGGAGATGCAGGGAGAGAGAGGGAAAGAAGAAAGAGATGAGAGAGGGGGAGCAGCAGGATGTGAAGAGAGAGGGAATGAGAAAGAGATGATAGAGAGAGAAAAGAAGAGATAGAGAGAAAGGGAATGTGAGAGAGACATAGAAAACGATGAGGAACTTGGGGGCAAGAGGGAGAGAATAAAAACACAGAGAAGATTTGGAGAAGGAAGAGAGAGATAAAGATGAAGAGAGGGCATGAGAGAAAGGAAGAGAGAAAGAAAGACAGTGAGGAGACAGAATGGGAACAGATTGGATGGCGATGCAGGGAGAGAGAGGGAAAGAAGAGAGAGGGAAAAGAAGAGAGAGATGAGAGAGGGGCGGGAGAGCGAGAGGGAAGGAGAAAGATGATAGAGAGAGAGAGAGGAGGAGAGAGAGAGGGGGAGAAGGTGAGAGAGACAGAGAAAGAGGGAGACCTTGGGGGGTAAGAGGGCGAGAATAAAAACACAGAGAGGAGATAGAGAAGGGAGAGAGAGAGAGAAGGCAAGAATGCATAGAAAGGTAGCAAGAGGGAACGAGAAAGAGACGATGGAGAGAGAATGTGAGCGCGAGGGAGGGATAGAGGGAGAGAAAGACTTGGGGCTAAGTGGAAGCGGCCGGTTTGTTGAAGTAGTTAAGAGGAAGAATGACTGAAAGGCAATAGTCTGGAGTGAGATGGAGGCTTCAGGCTAAAACCCACTCACCCGTCGCACTTCACACCTTCACACTTGGACCGTGCCACTGCCAATTATGAGACTATTGACTCCTTATGTCCAGACAAAAATTAACCTTTTATGGAGCGATGGAAAAATGCAGAGGTGCGGTGATAATGGAGTCCAGGGTCAAAGGTCAGATCATAAAAACTGCTGACATAAAAAAGTCGATAGCACGTACAGTAATGGGGAAAGGGTTTTGTCCGCATTGGTTGGCTGAATAAATAACAAATATGACAGCCGTGGGGTTTATTATGGGCCAACCTGGAAATTGTGTGAAACTCATATCAAACCAATGAGATATTTTTACAGCACACGATATTATTATGGGACTTCTGACGATACGATATGATATTTCGGTTACGTCCCTAGATTTAGCAACCTATTAGTAAACTCAAATTTGCCCTATTGTTTTCTTTGAGCTTTTCCTATAAATAACAAAAATAGATGAAACACATATAAAGATACATATATAAAATTAATATTTGTATTTATTTTTATTTATCCATTTTTAAGTAGTATTTCTTCCTGTACCTGACTTCCAGATGCAGCACCAGGAGGCAGCGGTCGGCGATGTCCTGGAAGCCCCTCGTCACGTCACTCAGAGTCTGTAGGATCTGCTCCCGACTGCGCTCACTCTCCCCGATCACGTGACTGTCCACGGAGGAACCGCCTAAACGGGCAGAAACAAGGGATTAATCAAGTATTTTTTACAAAGTTTAGCAAGTATACAGAGCTCATGCAGATGTGATGCCGATACTGGGTAAAAATTCATGATATAAAGAGTGTATTTGGGATTAGGGTTGTTCCGATACTGATACTGGTACCTGCAAAAGCTTTGATACCGCACGTTTTTCAGGTATCGGTATCGGTGAGTACTCAGACCAAATCACCGATCTGATACCACTTTGTAGGTTCCAGAATGAGGACCCGTAGATGAGCACTGCCGGCTATTGACGTCTGTGGCTAATGCTAACGCTAACGCCCAGGGCAGGTTAAATGCAGACTGTGGAGGCTCTGTAGACACTTAAAACACACTGATAACGACAGAAAAGACATTTGTGTTTCCTCTTTGATAGCTTCATTTAGCCTTCGGTGTGGACGCTCAACTTGGTAAAATAACTACGGAGAGTGCAGCCTGGCAACAGCGCTAACACGACAACAACGCCAACACCACAACAGCGTTAACAAGACAACAGCGCTAACATAGAAACATCGGTAACATGGTAACAGCGCTAACAGGACAAAAGCGCTAACACGGCAACAGTGCCAAAAAATGGTATAGGAACAACACTATTTGTGATACAGACATAACTGATACTAGACCAAATACTGACAAAACTGTAGTAACTGTAATATTTGTACTCACTTGTTTAAGGATATTTAAGGACTCCTCACAGCCTTCTTAGTGTTTTAGGCTCTGTAGATAATGCGTCTCTGCGTTAGCGTTCACAATTAGCTACTATCTCTGTCTAGCTCCTCTTGTAAATGCAATTAAAATCCGCTGCAGTGCATGCAGAATTATATTGAAATATTCCAAATTTCATAATGCCCCGAAAGCAAATTACTATATTATATGATTCAGCCCAGTTTAGGAGCAAGACCAAAATGGCAGCTCTTGTGTTTGTATTTCACTGTTCTCATAATCCCTGCACTCCTCTCCTGGTTGTGGTAAAAGAGTAAATGGTAAACGGTCAGATTTTTATATAGCGTTTTTCCACCTTCAAGACACTCAAAGCGCTTTACATCAAGGAACCACCCACTCACACACACATTCATACACCAGTGTACGCAGACACTGGGGGCGAGGTGAGTTAAGTGTGTACCCCAAGGACACAACAACAGCATTCATCTGTTGGATACACCGGGGGTAGACCACAGACTGTATAAAGAAGTGGACTAAGTGAGTGTGGGGTCACCCATAGCGTTCGGCTCCGTCAAATGAAAACAACAGCATTCATCTGTTGGATACACCGGGGGTAGACCACAGACTGTATAAAGAAGTGGACTAAGTGAGTGTGGGGTCACCCATAGCGTTCGGCTCCAGTCAAATGAAGCTCATCCAGGCTAGAGCAGTTATAGGGGCCAATTTGGAGCCGAGTTCAATGTTTGGAATTCCGACAATGAGTATCATAACAACTAAAGAGCCAATCCAGAGCAAGGCTGTTGAAGGTAACGCCCCTTCACACCCGCACTGCTGGTTTAGCAGGGAGTGGGCTCTTAGCAACGCTGTCAATCAAACCTGTTACTAACGCTAGCGGGAGCGACCTCGGGGAAAGAAGGCACCTGATTTGTCTGTTATTAATGTTCATATCTTTATTTACAGACACCACAGTAAAATAAAAACATAAGGATCACGTAGAGCGGGTTAATACGAACATTTTAAGACCAAAATGACGAGTCTGACAGCAACAGTTACAGAAAGAGGTCCGACAGTTTTCAATGTGTAGAGCGGGTTAATACGAACATTTTAAGACCAAAATGACGACGCTCACTGCAGGAGTTACAGAAAGAGGGGCGACAATGTAAAGTGAAATGGAGCCGGAAGCGCGCCCATGACCACGTACTATTTGGAACGAGGCGGCTAACAGGTTAGCTATGTCCATTTATATACACAGTCTGTGGGGTATACCAATCTGCACCATCGTCCAACCACAACCACCACATTCACACATGCCGAAGAATTGTTTTGATTTGTGGCGTGTCCCTGTATGTTTGCTAGTATATTTCCATTCTACAAAAACACCATTCACCCCACATACATTACAGCTGCAGTGAAACCCAGCAGTGAATCGAAAATGTGTAAAATGTATTTGGGGTTTGCCTGAGAGCTGCACTGGGGAGGGCTCATAACAGCAGCAGCAGCAGGACTTTGATTACCAGCCAGGGCCCATTCGCTCCATGTTAGAGACTCTATAAAACTGTTTGCTGAGCACTTTTGCACCAATTCAGATTCATTATTTAGCTTGATTTTTACCTCCACCAACTATTTCTGTGCAGCACCACTTGGGCTATACTTTTCTACCGCATTGTAAAACTGTTTTTCTATCTTTAGCCCAACTTGGAGAGCCCAGTTTGCAGTGTCCTCCATTTTCATCATGTCCGTATGGCATTTACAGGTGACAGAATCAGGACACAGGCACGAACGAGAACAACATATCTAAAACTTAGCACGATAACGAACTGCAGTGCAAGAAAATCTGCTTAAAATGACAAGAAAAGAGCACGAGTTAAAGGGCCCATGTTACGCTGTTTTCTGATCTGTTAATGTTGTTTCCTCATCACAAACAGACCTGGAGCTGTGTTTTGTTTCATTCACACATGTTTAAGACACAAACCCTGCATATTTAGGCCTAGTTCTTCTTGCAAACAGAAAACACTCTGTTCCACCTTGTGATGTCATGTGGTGATACAGGAAGTGCTCCACTGTGTTTTTAAACTCCATACACCTTCACTAGAATCATGTGGATGATTTCAGCCGTGGAATTGCCGATCTCTACTGAACTAAAGGTAAAAGGAGCTGTTAACTTGAAAACTACCGCTTCATGACATCACAAGGTGCAACAGAGCATTTTGAGCTTTGGAGATGTAGACAGACTAATAATAAAGTGTTACTCAAACATGTGTGAATGAAACAAAACACAACTCCAGGTATGTCTTTGAGGTAACAACATTATAACATGACTTAAAACTCACTAGAGAATTTCACGCAATATAGGACCTTTAAAGGTGCACTATGGAACTTTTCTGGTGGCCGGGCTGCCATTGAGTATGACCTTGAACATCTCTATCTCCATAGAGACAAGCAGGTGACAGGCCAGATCGGTGGAACGGCGACTCCGCTTACAGTAAGAATGCATTGTTTCAAGGTATTTTTTAGCAATACGCCTTTAACTGAAGAAATGCAAGATATTATGGAACATTCTAGGGAAAGCATTATCATCTCCATGGAGACAAGCAGGTCGCGTACCATCCTCCAGAAAAAAAACAAAAAAACAACCAAATTGTACTAGGTTTTAAATCTAAACTAATAAAACTCAATATTATTATAAAAATAGGTTGTTATAATGTAGAAATTAATTATTTTTTTCTTTTGCAGTATATAAGGCCTATAATGTCAGTGTGCCATTTCCCAGAATGCTTACATGTAAAACACATCTAAAACTCACTTACAAGTCAGATCTGTGGAGAGGCATGTCCACTCACGGTGTACGTACAATTAAAATACTTGAAATTCAACAAGATCAATGAGTTCAATGCTATATAGTGGAACATTCTAGGCAAAGCAATATCATCTCCATGGAGACAAGCAGGTGGTGTACAAATCCCAAAAAGTTACATACTTAATTGTAATTCTAGGTTTTAATAAATCAAAATCAATATTATAATGAAAGTGTGTGATTATAATGTGTAAATGTGTTGTTTTTGTTCTGTCTTTTGCAGTGTATAGGGCCAACAAAGTCAATGTGGCACTCCCCATTGAAAACCAGACCCCTTACATGTAAAAACACATCTAAACCTCATTATTGTAACTTTTTTATGGCCCGTAAGTCTTTTTAAAACCCTATTGTAGAAGTGGCCTCTTTACTTGTGCTGAGGCAGCATTGTGCACTACACAATAGAATCCACAGAGCACGATGCTGTTTATAAACTCCAGCCCGAGCGGATCAATGGACATAAATTAACACTGGGAGGAAAGGGAGAGAAATTGGCCCCGTCAGTCAAATGTAAGTCTATTTGTTCAATGAGGCGAAGGTGTGTGAGTGTGTGTGTGTATGTGTGTGTGTGTGTGTGTGTGTGCACATGTGTGTGTATTTGTGTGTAGGGAGAATCACAGAGGAGCAGGAAAGACGCAGGGTCCAGATCGATGTGCTGCAGTCAGAGGCAGTTCCCCAGTTACTCTTCTTGCCCCTGTGAAGGTCACGCACGCACGCGCACACGCACACGCACACACACACACACGTTGTATACAGACACGTGCACGCTCACATTCGTACACATACAGATACAGGTTTGTTGTGTTTTCATGCTTTTTGGGAACATTACATTGACTTAAAGTGGGGGTATTAACTGTGAACAAAACACATTTAGGTCACCATGTTTCCTTTAATCGTTTGGAAAATGCCACATTCACCAAACACAACATATGAACATGTCACTTTGGTTTTTGACGCTCTGTCTCTCCCGTCCCTTTGCTCTCTGCGCTAAGTCACTCCCCCTTCAGAGTGCTATTACAACACAATCAGGGTGCAGTCTGCTAATGAAACTACTGCACATTGCATCAGGTTTGTGAAGTTGTAGTGTATTGTTTTGTATCATGTTTTTGTATATTTATGGAGAAGTGTGTAGGAGCATGGGTGATGTAGACTTGTGGGCTGAACACTGGACAGGACTGCACAGCTAACTGTAATGAGAGATCGAATAGGGCTGGGAGAGATGACGAAACTATGAAACATGCATGGATGACATAGAAAAACTTTTTCAGGCATGTTTTTGATGAGGAAACAACGTTACGACGTGATAGAAAGAAAAACAGTTGCATAATAGCCCCTCTTTAACTTTCTCAGAGTTGTATTCTGATTGATTCCTGCATGTTTAAAGGGCCCATGTTACACCATTTTCTTTCTATGTTATAATGTTGTTTCCTCGTCACAAACAGACCTGGAGTTGTGTTTTGTTTCATTCACACGTTTAACACACAAACCCTGCATATTTAGGCTGAGTTCTTTTCTCAAACAGAAAACACTCTGTTCCACCTTGTGATGTTGGACGTATTTTAAACTCCATACACTTTCAGTAGAATCAGTTGGATGATTTCAGCTGTGGAATTGCCAATCTCTACTGAACTAAAGGTAAAAGGAGCTGTTAACTTGAAAACTACCGCTTCATGACGTCACAAGGTGGAACAGAGTGTTTTCTGTTTGAGAAAAGAACTCAGCCTAAATATGCAGGCTTTGTGTGTTAAACGTGTGAATGAAACAAAACACAACTCCAGGTCTGTTTGTGACGAGGAAACAACATTATAACATGACAAAAAAGCTCACAAGAGTCAATTTTGCGTAATATAGGACCTTTAAGTGATCCTGTTAAGAAAGTAAAAGCTATGGTTAAGGTTAGACTCGTTCTCCAGAAAATGAATATAACTCACTGTAACGTCCCTAACTTGATGAAAACCCAATATGGCCGCTCCTTTATGCAATGAAATGATACGTTATAATGAATACACTTTGGCACACCTATTACATTCACCATTTATACACTATATTTGTCTAAGTAAAAGATTGGATCCTTTGTGAAGCAACGGCCATTTATGTAGCTCGGATTATTCTGCTTTTCTCATTACGTGTCTCTTAAATTAACTCCAGATAAGATAAGAGACTATTAGCTTGGACAAACAATGGAAAGACATGTGTCGCTGCGTTCCATTCACCGAAGCAAACACAGCTCTAGGCAGTGAGGTGACATCGCTGACAGCCTGCCCATCAGACTGGCTCTCAGATAAAGGACGAGATGGAGTTTGTATTCAAAATGTACACACAGATCTGAGAGGAGCATACTGTATATACGAGCTCCAAGCTAATTAACTACAGCACATACAGAGGAAGTTCTTTGTGGGGTCAATACAAGACAATAAGAAATTTGGTTTTAACAGCATTACGCGTTTTTTTGATCTGTTTTAATGTTGTTTCCTCATCACAAACAGACCTGGATCGTGTTTTGATTACGCAGTTTTTTGATCTGTTCTAATGTTGTTTCCTCATCACAAACAGACCTGGAGTCGTGTTTTGTTTCATTCACACATAACATTTCATAACACACAAACCCTGCATATTTAAGATGAGTTCTTCTCGCAAACAGAAAACACTGTTCCACCTTGTGATGTTATGTGGTAATACAGGAAGAGCTCCACTGTGTTTTTAAACTCCATACACCTTCACTAGAATCATTTGGATGATTTCAGCCCTGGAACTGCCGATCTCTACTCAACTAAAAGTAAAAGGTAGCTGAAAACTACCACGACATGACATCACAAGCTGGAACAGAGCATTTTGAGCTTTGGAGATGTAGACAGACTAATTATAAAGGGTGAATCAACAAAACAGAACTCCTGGTATGTTTTTGAGGAGGTAACTATGTTCTAACATGACTAAAAGCTCCCAAGAGTCAATTTTGCGTAATATAGGACCTTTAAAGCATAACAAAAAGCATAAAAAAATAAAAACTTTGTAGAGGGCACATGACTGCTTCTCTTATAAATCAGCTAAAACCAGTAGCAATAATACCTAAACTTAAAGACAACATGTTTCTTCCCTGATATTTACAAGGTACAGTATGGAACTTTCTGGAGGTGGAACATCACCTTAAACAGTTAAACCATACCTCGGAATATTCCCCATGGACATAGATGTGCTTAATGCCATACTGTGGAATATAGCTAAAAGAACAACATCTCCATGGAAACACACAGGATGATGTCCCCCTACAGGCCAAGTAAGAGTCAGATTTGTGGAGATGCAAGCCTCCTTATAGCAGGGATGTATGTTTTTCAGTTCAATATCATATAAACAGTCTAAATGAGAAAAAAAAACTCTGGATCTTCTGGTTGTGCCATTATTGTGGTAAAGGGTAAATGGTAAACGGTCACATTTTTATACAGTGCTTTTCCACCTTTCCACTCACCCGTTCACACACACATTCATACACCAATGTACGCAGACACCGCTCAACCTACGATGTTTGTTTCTTGTTTGTTTTTTTATGTCGAGAGGGATTCGAACCGCCAACTACCGACAAACACTCAACACCAACTGAGCTACTGCCGCTCCTTACTGACTGGCTTATCGCTTATTGAAATATCCAAAAGGTCAATTCAAAATCAAATGTTGAATGTGATCATTTCTATAACTGACTAGACCCAAGAACTCGCTATAGAGCAACAGAAATCTGGATTTTAACAATGCTCATTTTACCTGCCCCCATCTGTATTAAATAACACTGGCCTGTCATCTGAAATCCAGCCATAGACACAGGCAGCATCATCACTAAAGGTGCTGAAACACATAACTAGCCATTTGAACCTTATTGGCTAATGATTACATCTGTTTATGGACGTTATCAATAATAATCCTATTCGATGAGCCATGGGAACGAGCGGCGGGGTTGTTTTAACGAGAGAATCTCATTGATTTCTCAGGGGAGCCCAGTATAATGACATTAATGACTTGATTTAATTGTGTTGAGATGGTGTTTGTTTATCCTCCCCGCTTACATCATTAGAGGATGCAGGAGCCAGTGCTAACGCTAGCTGGCTGTTAGCTATCCTGTTTACAGCAGTCATCTGGAAATAGCAGGAGGCGATTTCTGTGATTTATGAAAGCGTGTTGAGATTGGAAGCACGCTGACAACGACAACAAGAGTTTCAAATTGGATTACAGTTTGAGAAAATGATTTATTTTCAATAGAATAATGCTAAGATACATTAAGACATCGTTTTGTGTTTTAGTACTGTGAGCCTATACTAAAACGTTGGTGGTTCAGATCCCCCTCCCCTATTGTGTCCTTGGGCAAGACACCACTGATCCGAAGGTTGGCGGTTTGAATCCCGCTCTCGACATAAACATCACCGGCTGAGCGGTCAGACCCACTGACCCACAGGTTGGCGGTGCGATTCTAGCTCCCACAGATGAACGCTGTCGTTGTGTCCTTGGGCAAGACACTGACCCCACCTTGCCCCTAGTGTCTGTGTACACTGGTGTATGAAGGTGTGTGTGAATGGGTGAGTGGTTCTTTGAGGTGAAAAGGTGATATATAAAAAGATATTTGAGTTACAGGGATGACAAGTTCGTTCTCCCCATAGGTAATTTGTCTTCTGCATTTGACCCATCTTTCAATGCTGCTGTACAACCCGCCATAAGCAGCAGATGACTACATAGCACCTATATCGAGATCTTAAGCGAGGTTTGTTCAGGAGCAGGAGAAATGTTTTAGGATTTGTTTGCATGGGGGAAATGGGGGGGCTTAAGACACAGGTAGAACCTGCAGACTCCACACAGTGAGGGTTTTGAGCATTTAAAGACCCGCTGTATAACACATACATGGAGATGGTATTTACGTTCCTAACAGGTATCCACACTTCAAACTCCGCCCCTGCAGCCAGGTGTTTGTAATCAGAAACACCTGGCTGTAGGGCAGTCCAGGGTGATGTCACATAGTACTTGAAATCACAGTGACCACTGGAGGCAGCACACAAAGCTTCAAATTTACCTAGTTTGCACTAACATTGCCAAAATGGACTAGGAACTCTCTCTCCCCTCTCTCTCATTCACTCTCTCACTCACTCTCTGTCTATCTCTACGCCGCTTTCTTTCACCCAGTCTCTCTCTCCATCTCTATCTCATCCTCACACTGTCCCTATCTCTCTCCTCTCTCTCTCTCACCCCTCTATGTCTGTCTCTCTCTCTCTGTCTCTATCCTATTCGTTCTTTCACCCTAACTCTCTCTCTATCTCATCCTCACACTGCCCATCCCTCTCTCCTCTCTCTCTCTCTCCCCCTCTCTATCTCTCTCTCTATCTATCCTCTTCGTTCTTTCACCCAATCTCTCTCTCCCCCTCTACCTCATCCTCCCACTCTCCCTTTCTTTCCATATCTCTCCCTCTTTCTCCATCTCTCCGCTCTCTCTCCCTCCCTCATTCGCTTTCTCCCTCTCTCTCAATCTCTCCTCTCTCTCTGTCTCTCCTCTCTACCTATCCTCTTCGTTCTTTCACCAAATCTCTCTCTCCCCCTCTACCTCATCCTCCCCACTCCCCACTCCCTCTCTTTCCATATCTCTCCCTCTCTCCGCTCTCTTTCTCTCTCTCTCCCTCATTCGCTCTCTCCCTCTCTCTACATCTCTCCCCACTCTCTCCCCCCTCTTTCCGTCTCTCTCCATCCTCCTCTCTCTCCATCTATCCCCCTCATTCTTTCACCTAATCTCTCTGCCCCTCTACCTCATCCTCCCAATTTCCCTCTCCCTCATTCTCCCCCTCCATCTCTTCTCTCCTCCTCGCCGTAGCTCTTTGAAGGTAGAAGGGAGAGCTCCACAGCATGGGGCGGCCCATTAGAGTGAGGGACAGGCGGGCCAAAGCTTCAGCTCATTGGTCCCGACTGACAACTTGCTTTTTACCTTTCTCTTTTTTCTTCCTTCTCTCCTCTCCTCTCCTCAAAACTGGATTACAGCCATGTCTTATTTATAAGTTCTTTGTGTATGCGCGCTTAAACGTGTGTGCAGCGGAGGTGTGTGTGTGCGAGGCTGGTGAGCTTATCCAATTATTTTCAGATCCCATCGAAGACACGTCTGTTGCTCGCCATCTGCAGAAGACGAGGGTGGCAGACATTAAGGGAGAGGAAATCAGTGAACGATTCATAAACTCACTCACATACACAGAGATTAGGTGTAGCCTTCACAGGGAACATAAGCTACCAGCAACACGCGTATCTGACACTGGCAACGTCCTCCCGCTCCTGCAGTCAGAACGTACATAAACCAGACAATACTGTGCCTTTTCTGGGATATAGTTACATTCTATCACGCCCGTGGAAATAATGTTATATTTTAATTAAGATAATGCACTTTATACGCTTGTAGTCACTGTAGCCATTATTCATTCACTCCATACGAAGCGGTAGACAACTAATGTAGCCACAGCTGCCCTGGGACAGACTGACGGAGGCGAGGCGGCCAATCTGCAACCACCATTCACACCGAACGCCGCTTAAGTCAAGACCAAAGACTGTATAAAGAAGTGGACTAAGGGAGTGTGACGTCACCCATAGCGTTCGGCTCCAGTCAAATGAAGCTCATCAACACCAGCAGTTATGGGGTGAATTTGGAGCCGAGTTCCATATTTGGAATTCCGACAACGAGTATCATAGCAACTAAAGAGCCAATCCGGAGCGAGGCTGTTGAAGGTAACGCCCCTTCCCGCCCGCACCGCTGGTTTAGCAGGGAGCGGGCGCTTAGCAATGCGTCAATCAAACCTGTGGCTAACGTTAGCGGGAGTGACCTCGGCAAACGGGGGCAGCTCATTGGTCTGTTATTAATGTTCAAATCTTGATTTACAGACACAATAACAAATAAAAACGCCAGGATCATGTAGAGCGGGTTAATACGAACATATTAGACCAAAATTTCATGTAGAGCGGGTTAATACGAACATATTAAGACCAAAATTACGAGCCTGACAGCAGCAGTTACAAAAAGAGGGGCCACAGTTTTTCAATAGAAAGTGAATTGCAGCCAGAGTCGGTGGAGCTGGGAGCGCGCCCATGCTCACTTCCTATTTAGAACGCGGCGGCTAGCGGGTTAGCTATGTCCATTTATATATAAAGTCCATGCCTCCCACTTTTGAGTTGATAATGAATGATCTAACCACTGGGCCACCGTCGGAATTTTTTTCCATTTTAAACTGCATTGCTCTAAAACTACTTAACAGAAGTCAAATGGTGGTGACGAGTGGGGAAGACATTCAATAAACTATCGGAGCTGGAAATTTATCTTACAACGCTAGAGCGGGAGAGGAGGGGGTTTATTTTGAGTCCAAATTGTGTTTTCCTGTAGACAGAGCTGATAGATGACTTGAGAATGGCCAGCAGAGTGAGCAAGAGAAGAAATATTAATTATTTTGATGCCTCTGGAAGTAGAAGAACATCTGTGCACAGGGAGATCACGGCTGCCCCAGTAAAAAGAGCTGAAAAGAACAGAACATTGAGACTGAAAACTAACTCCTTAACAGTTATTATAATGGAATCAATACAAGCCGGAACTTTGGGTAGAGACAATGTTATAAGAATATGGCTACAAAACCATTTAAAGGTACAATATGTGACTTTTTTGGTGAGTGGAGAGTCTGCCATCTGCTTATAAACAAATCAAAAGTGCAGAGTATACAAATTATACAAAAAATTACAAAAATAAATAC
>KN482948.1:281-23830 GCA_000787095.1 Periophthalmodon schlosseri | reverse complement strand
TCCCAGTCAATCTGCAGGTCAAAGAACTGAACAGAGGCTACGAGATGCTTGAGTGTGTCTAGTAATTTTGCATTAGCACTAAAACTTTGCCTCTATAAAAAACAGCTATCGTACAAAAAAAACACTCTTTTGGCAGAAATAGATATTTCAGAGCTGTGTGTCTGACAGGGGCTCCAAAGAGGACCGTCCTCTCTCCTTTCCGCTTCACCCTTTACACCACAGACTTCAACTACTGCACCAGGTCTTGCCACTTTCAGAAATCCGACAGTGGTAGGATGCATCACTGGTGAAACTAGCCAATCACATCATTGCTATGATTGAGTTACAGGTGGATTGAACCAATAGCAATAAAGTTCATTTTGAAAAAAAGCAGAGGAAATGTAAATGTGCTAAGTTCACATGAATCGTAATGAAATCAAAATCAAAAGAAAATTGTGACATGATTTTTTTGGCATATCGCTCACCACTAATTGTAAGTCATTTTTGCATGTTTGAGTAATTCATGCCATGTCACCTGCCCAAAATGTATATATGTTACAAAAAAGATTCTTGGAAAAAAAAAAATGTTCATAATATAGTGCTTTCACTTTTTAAAGCAGACCTATTATGCAAAATTGACTTGTCAGAGCTTTTAACTGTTATACTTGTTTCCTTCTCAATTACCTGTTCAGAGTTGTATTTGGAGTGATTTGTGCATGTTTGAGTAATCTTTAATTGCTTATATTCAAGAAGCCATATTGCTGTTCAATGCCTGTTTTCACCCCCACTGCTCTGTACTTACTGCGTTCTCCAATTTTATTTTCTTAATTGATAATAGACATAGAATTCGGCAGCACTGCGTAGTTATTTTGGTACAAAAGAAAAAAAAAATCAGCTGCTCGCTAGCGTGATCTGCAGCTGTCCATCGGAGGTGCCGACTCTTTGTTGTGATGACGTTTGCAATGATGACAGCTCCCATTGGGCACCCCAGCTTTCTAACGTGGAAGTCAGCGGACTTGTTTCTTTTATTAAGTCGTTTTAGATGAATATTGCGATTTAAAATGTGCGTCATAGATTAGACACAAGCACAATACGTCTCCTTTAAAAAGTTTTAAAAAGGTTAAAAAGGTTTTAATTCCCTTATAAACATGCTTTTAGTCAACTTGGTATAAGTATTTCATTTTCTAACTTAAAATAATGTCTGCATTTATATTTTATAAACTACACCTCAGTTTCCAATGAGGCATTTAGGTGCTGGAGCTCCCTCTGCTGTCAGCAATGGGAATGGACAATGGCAATGGTAAACAAATTAAGTTCTTATCCCGCGTGAATGCTATGCTAATAGAGCCATGTGTTGGTTGTGAACACAATTTGACTGCAAAATGAGTCCGGTCATGGTTTATGGGCTTGAAAATACGTAGAAGTCCAGAGTGTTACTATGACATTACAATTTGGGCAAAATGCAGAAGGTGCATTTTTGAGTGCCCAGAAAAGATGACGGTAGCTGCTGTCAAGTTAGTTACCTTTTACCTTTTGTTCAGCAGAGATTAGAAATTCCAGGGCTGAAATCATCCAAGTGATTCTAGTGAAGGTGTATGGAGTTTAAAAACACTGTGGAGCACTTCCTGTATTACCACCTGACATCATAAGGTGGAACTGAGTGTACTCTAGGTATGCTGATGATGAGGAAACAACATTATAACATAGATCAGAAAACAGCGCAATATACGCACGTCAACATGAACACATCTTCTTATGAGATGAAAGCAGTACTGCAGAGTATGGTTTGGAGTAGAGTGTGTGACTCAGGCTGACTCACGGGTTTGGCACGACTCCTGGCACCACATCTGCACTGGCACCTTCCTGCTGGAGCTTCAAGGACAAAACAGTCTCCAGTCAATGCTATGTACTCATCTGCTTTTCTGAACAAATATTTCATAAAGAACTAGGGTTGTCAAAAGTATCAAAAATCAGATACTAATCTATACGAAAACCAGTATCGAAACTAGATACTTTGAGCAGGTATCGATACTATAAAAGACACATTCACAGGACAGAAATGAACCTTTCCTGAATAGCTTTAGAATGATCTTGAGCTGTATCAGAACAAGTATAAGACCACATAAACAAGTCCACTACTGTCTGCATCTAATTAGAAATCATTTTATTGGTCTCTGAGAGTTGTGAAAAGTGCTTATAAACTCATCGTGGTGAATAATTAAGATAGTCAGAATGCCTAAGGCAAGTGAGGAATAACTTTGGACCTCTGTAAACTGTTTAAAATGAACTAGTTCTGTTTTTTTTCTGTTTTTAAGACGGTAAAAATCAGGTACAGCGCCTCTAAAGTCTAACTTGAGTAACAGAACTTAAGATAGACCAGTGCTTCCAGTTAGCTGAAGAGAGGGAGGGAGAGGGGAGGGAGAGAGGTGTTAGAGGAAGAGACGGGGGTTAGAGAGAGGGAGGAAGAGAGCAGAAAGAGAGAGAGGCGAGAACAGTTAAACTGGAGAGAAGTGCGGGGAAGGAGACGGGGAAAGAGAATAGAGAGAGGGAGGGAGGGATGAGAAAGGAGGGGGAAGGAGAAGAGGAGAGAGGTGGACAGAGAGAGGAATGGAGATGAGAGGGGGAAGTTCAAAGAAAGAGGGAGGAGAGGGGAAAGGAGAAGGTGGAAGTTAGAAGAGGGAAGGGGAGGGAGAGAGAGGGAGAAAGAGAGAGATGGGATCATAAGAAAGAAAGGGAGAAAGAGAGAGAGCGTCATAATCATTTTCCCTTCTCATTTATCCTCTCGAAGTCGTATATTAGAGTGACTTGTCTTCGGTCAGTTGAAATCAAGATGTCCTCCTCCTCGTGTCCTCCATTTTTGATTTTATTCACTCAGGTTTGGTCCTTCAGATAAAGCCGTCAGACAGCTCCTATACACATATTCTTATCTTATTCTGTTATACTTCTCAGAAAAATACAGAAAAATATTGCGATGAATGGTAACTACTTTGTGCCACTGACATAATAACAATAGTATAATTTATGTAAACCATTGTTAAAGATTGTTATTTTACTTCTATGGGGTATTATCTGCCAACACATAACATATTTAGATCACCATGTTACTTTTTATTGTTTTGAAAACGTTATATTTCCCAAAAACCAAGTAATAATGTGTTTTATAAGTTTCACTTTTGTTTTTGAAACTGACTCTTCCTTCCCTTGGCTCTCCCCCTTCAGAGCACTGTCACAACACAATCAGCGTGCATCCTGCTAACGAATATACTGCACATCACATCAGGTTTGTGAAGTTGCTGTGTACAGTTTTGTATCATGTTTTTGTATATTTATGGAGAATTGTCGTGTGGGAGCGTGGGTGACGTAGGCTTGTGTGCCTGAGCATTACACAGAATCTTAAAGCTAACCGTAAGAAGGGTACAAATAGGGCCTGGGAGAGAACAAAAAATACTCAAACATGCATGGCTAACATCTAAAACTTCTTCAGGCATGTTTTTGATGAGGGAACAACATTAAAACAAAGTATAAAGCTAAAAAAATCTGTTTTGCAGAATGCCCTCTCTTTAAAGGCACATATACATTCCTGTGGCCCTAATTCTTTTAAAGATGCTCTTGGTCACTTTGGGACTTGTATTTCATGTTTTCTAACTTAAAATAATTTGTAAAATATACTTTATAAACTACAACTCCATTTGTAATGAGGCATTTAGGTGCCGGAGCGCCCTCTGCTGTCAGCAACGGGAATGAACAAGGGCAAACTACACAAATGAAATCTTTATCCTCCATGAATGTTACACTAATAGAACCATGCGTTTGTTGTGAACACAGTTTGACTGTAGAATGAGTCCAGTGATGGTTTATGGGCTTAACTGTGTAGAAGACCGGAGTTTTATCTGTGAACAGCTAAACTGGCAAAATGCGAAGGGGGCATTTTTGAGGCCCAGAGAAGACGACTTTGGATTAATGGATTCATGAAACAAGTGTTAGTGCCAAGAAAAAGTACGATAAATCCTGATACCCCAAAATGATTGCTCCATCGAATAATCCTGACAGGAGTGACTGGCTGCTCTTGTGGCTACCTGGCTGACACACTGAGCAGTTTTTGAAACATGGTGTTTTTTGAGCTCAGTTTTTAACATCATATCATGGGATTGTAACTACCTAAGAAACGCAGCATGTGCAGACCACAAGAACACAAGTAAATGACTGTTGTGTGAAATTAGCTGTTTTTCCTGTATCAATGGAGACCGTGCAAGAGGCCAGCTAAGGAACTAGCTATGGACCTCTGAGATGTTATAGGCTTTTTACACCAAATGTGGCAGCAACTGTGGCAGACCTTCCAGAAGAAATACTCTGAGGCCTTCCAGAGGATATACTTCAAAGGAATGGACCATTTCATCACCAACCGAAACCATAGAATAGGGTGAGAGTGAAGCTTAGATGAGGCTTTCCTGTTGTGTTCACCTGGCTCCTGTATGGCTCCCTGAGTATGCCTATATGCGGGAGTTACGTGTTGGATGGTCAAAACCTATCTATTCTCCCAGTCTGAAGATCTGGTTAGGGACTTCAAAAATCTATTCTTTGGTGTGGTTTATTTCTTAAATAGTCAAAAGTTAAGCATTTAAACAGTGATAGAAGTTCAAATTATGACATTGAACCAAACAGCTATGTAACTAAAGTTAAGCAAAGTTGAGGTAGTGAAGCACAAGGGTTCAACTTTAATCAGCCTAGTGGTGTAACTCGCTATAGCTATAAAACGGCCTAGGTTCAACTAGGAACAGGGGACACGATTTGGTCTTAATGCGCCAATGTCTGCAAATTATGGTCACTGGTTGGATCAGATCTCTTATTGGCAGATGAGTAGGTTGTGTCATCAACAGACTGATCAATTCCTCTAGTTGAGCCAATAACGGAGGGCCAAGGATCAGTCCTAAGCTGTGTACTGGCAGAATCTGTCGTCACCAGACCGGGTCTCGAGGGTGTCTCGGAGCGGGTCCCAGGCACAGTCGTCGTCTGGGTGTGGGTCATTGGCACAGCGGTTCACACAGAGGTCTGGAACATGTGACAGTGAGTTGGATGGGCCGTGCTCGCGTCCTTTTAAGAGTGGAGTTGAGGGCAGTTCTCAGATTGTTTACTTGCTCCGTCTTTAGCAAAAATAAAAGTGGCTGCGGATTTAGGAAAATAAAGCTATTAAAAATTACGGATCCAAAGGAAATTTAGATAAAGCCTATGCCTTTAGCTGCAGCATCAGCACGCTTTCTTCATGTCCCCGGAGACAAGAGAGGGAGGGGCACGTCTTAGGAGATAGAAACGACCTACAGTTGGCCTAAAATTAGCATAGTGGAAAAGGGGTGCTCGAGGTTAGGAGCAAAAAAGTTGAAAAAACAAGAGAGATCGAGGCCCGCTGCATGATGGGCGTAACTTTATGTAAATGTTGGACCCTTGCGCTTTGGAAAATTAATTTGGTTAATGTTTTATTCTGTTGCTTAAAGCTTAAAACACCGTTCAACACAATTATAATCTCAGTTACACAATAACTAGAGATTACACAGGGGTGTGGGCTTAACAAAGGTTTGCACATTGATTCACATTATTATGACAATGAGGTGATCAGCAGAGCCCCTGTAAGAAAAACATGACCAGCACAAGTATCAGTGTGTGCAACATTTGGCAAGGAGACATCAACATGAAGTGTTACACGTGTTACCACTGAAAAAGTCAGAACAACATTATCAGGTCAGAAACATCACAGTAACATGAGGCCGTACATTTATTACTACAACATAAAAAATGAAATTACTGAGTCCATAGTTTGCCACCTAAAGTTTCCTTGTGATGCCACAGTGTCTGGGTGGTAATATTAAAAGAGGGTGTGATTTATCATTGTCCCGCTAAACAGGACGTTGGTTATATAGTAGAGTTCATGTCAGAGTGGAGTGTCTATGAAGTGTCTATGTCAGAGGGCGTTTGAGTTTACCGTGTCATCTGTTCTGCTGTTCAGTGTGCCTCCTATGACCATTTGTGTCGAAGTGAGAGTTTTGAGAGAATCAATCAAGTCTCTTGACCTGACCAGTCCACTTATTAAACTGCACTGAGAGCTTTGAGGATATATAGTAATTATCGTGACAGGCTTAAGTACAGAGCTAGAGCAGCTGATTTTCAAACCATGAGAGGAGGAAGTAGATTTTACATAGTGTGTCCAATATTATAAAAAAAAATGACTGTGTTGTGACAGCACTCTGACGGGGGAGTGATAATAAAAGGTAACATGGTAATCTAAATATGTTACGTTAGCAATTAATACCCCATAGAAGTGTAACGCGAACAAGTTAGAACCCAGACTTAGGAGGATCTGAGGAAAATCTTTACTACAATCAGAAGTGGGTAGTAGTTACATTTACTTGAGTAACTTTTTAAAGAAATTGTACTTTTCAGAGTACTTTTCTAGCAGCATACTTTTGTTCCTACTTGAGTAATTTTTTTATTGAAGTAACAGTACTCTTACTTACTGCTCTTCCCACTGTGAGTGAGTCTACAAGTGACAAAAGCTTTATGTTGACAATATGAAATTACATTTGTGTTTCTCGCACCACTCCTTCAGATATGAGTTAGTTTGTCTCATTTTTGTGCCTATCCATTGAAAATCCCAGATCTTGTGCATTATTTAATGTTTTGTTTTTCAGATTACGTTACCTTCAAATTATGAATCAGATATTACGACCTGACAGTTACTGTTTAAGTTACTCTTGCTTGAGAAGTACTTTTCCCAAATAAAGTAAATGTAAGTAAGTAATTTCCTGGACCACTACTTTGTACTTTTACTAGAATAATATTTTCTCTTACTTGAGTAAAATTTTTTGGATGCTCTACCCACCTCTGACTATAATGATCTTTTGTGATATAGTCTAACCTGTCATTTGCACTTTAAATGTCCTACATTATGCAAAATTTACTCTTGTGAGCTTTAAGACATGTTATAATGTTGTTACCTCCTCAAAAAAATACCTGGAGTTGTGTTTTGTTTCATTCGCAGATATTTGTGTAACCCTTTATTATTAGTCTGTCTACATCTCCAAAGCCAAAAATGCTCTGCTCCACTTGTGATGTAGCTCAAAATGCTCTGCTCCACCTTGTGATGTCATGAAGCGGCAGTTTTTGTGTTAGCAGCTACTTTTTACCTTTAGTTCTGTAGAGACTGGCAGTTCCAGGGCTGAAATCATCCAAATGATTCTAGTGAAGATGAATGGAGTTTAAAACACAGTGGCGAACTTCCTGTATTACCACATGACATCACAAGAAGTGTTTTCTGTTTGAGGCAAGAATTCAGCCTAAATATGCAGGGTTTGTGTGAATGAAACACAACACAACTCCAGGTATGTTTGTGGTGAGGAAACAACATTATAACAGCATAGTTCAGAAAACAGCGTATTATGGGCCCTTTAAATTCCAGCGCAGTAAAATGTGCAAAGCATTTCAAAAGGTGTACAGTAGATGCGACTGCTTTGAAGGCTCTCTCAGATGTTCTCAGATGTTGTGGAGTTAGCCTGCGCTCTCACCTGCCGCCCCTGCCTGCTCCCGCCTGCATATTGAGCGCACTCTTTTCATGCACAATCACAGACAGTTGAAAGGCCGTGGAGGAGATAAGCATGGCGCAGACCTGGCTCCGGAATACTAATGCATCCTTAACATGAAGAGGAGAGGGGAGGGGGCTGATAAGACACAAGAGGAACTATATGTGACCAAATACTGTCGACATAAGGTACAGGTCTGGGGTTAGACAGCTGGATAAAGCCATGAGGTATACAGTAATTTTTATGGTGCGCATTAAAGGGCCTATATTACACTATTTTCTGATCTATGTTATGTTTCCTCATCAAAAACACTGAGCTTTGGAATTATGAGCTGAAACTGGACCTAGACTGGGCTGGTTTTAAACTTCAACAAGCTGCTTTTAAAGAGTAGTCAGACATGTCATCACTAAAAGACCATTTGTAAAGACATAATGAAATGGTCTGTCTTTGTATAATGCTACATTTTTATGTGAACTCTGTTTGTAAAGCTCTTTTAGGGACAGACATGGCACATGGCCTTGTTTTATTTTTTTTGTTTGTTTTGTTTTTTGGGGTTTTTTTTATAATTCATGTATTTATTTTATTTCATTCAAAAAATATAAAACAAAATAATCTGATGTTATCTGCCCCCTTTCGCAGACAATATTTTTACACTGATCATTACTTTAAAACATTTCAATTCATTTCATTTAACATCACAAACAACTTTTTCAACTGTTTCTCTGTTTTTTTTATGTATTTCTTAAATGTAATTATTGTTATTGATTCTTTGATTTCTTTGTCAAGACTGTTCCATAAATTAACTCCTTTCACATCAATGCTTGGTTCTATAACCTTGGTTCTGATTCTGGGTTTTTTTAATATATGTGTTCCTTTTAGATTGTAGTGACTTGTTTGTATCTTAAATAGTCTTTAAATGTTTACAGGTCATACATTGCACTTTGCTTTATACATTACTTTGAGGATACTTATGTCACTTAAGCCAATATCATGAATTTTCAATACTTTAAGTTTGACAAATATTGGGTTAGACGGCTCTCTATAATGACTGTTGTTGATAATTCTCAAGGACCTTTTCTGTAGAATAAATAATGGCTGTAGGTAAGTTTGACACAATGACCCCCAAATTTCCACACAGTACATCAAATATGATGCAATTATAGAGCTATATAATGTTAATAATGCAGCACTATTTAGAGAGAACTTTACTTTATGCAACACAGCGAAGGCCTTGGAAATTTTACTTTCTTTAGCTCTTCATTTGCATTTCATCTGCATTTGTGACCACTTGTATATTTTTTTCCAGAATAAAATAATGTTGTATCATCAACAAACAGAATTTTCCCAAGTTCAGATACTTTTTACAAAATTATTAATTTATAAAATAAATCATTTGGGCCCAAGAATCAAGGCTTATTTGTACATATTGTTTTCTGTTTTCTAAATAGCTCATGATCCATTGATGAGCCACCCCTTGAATGCTATGCTTGTTCATTTTTTTAAGTAATCTTGAATGATTTATTGCATCAAATGCTTTTTGTAGGTTAATGAAAATACTTAAAAAATAATCCCCATGTTCAATTTCAGTTGCTATTTTGTTGGTTAGTTCCATTATTGCCATTGCCATTGAATGTTCTGTCCTAAATCCATACTGATTATCAGTCAATATGTTTTGTTATTGTAAAAAATTATCAGGCCTTGTTGCAAATATATTCTCCAATATTTTTGAAAACTGTGGAAGCAATGAGAATGACCTATAGTTTGAGAAATTGTGTTTATCACCACTTTATAAAGAGGTACCATTTTAGCTAATTTCATTTTGTCACTTCCATTGTTAATGATAAATTGCATATGTATGTGAAAGGCTCAATAACATATTTCATTATATTTTTCAGTCATCAAACCAAACCCTCACAGTCAGTTAATCTTGTGTTTCCACAGTATTTAACATTTTTTATTATTTCGTCTTTTTCAGCCTTGTCAAGAAAAACACTGTTAACACTGCTCACACATAGTCACAGAAGAAGTTATTAATGACATTTTTTACTATACAATTTTATCACTGTTTCTGTGAAAGAGTTGTATGCTTCATTGACATTGACATAAACTGCTTTGTACTTAAAGATCTTCATTTAGTGCCCTTTGGGCTTTCTCTGATCTGTTTCTTGTCAATTTTACACTCTTGTTTTGCTTTATTTTGTGCTTGTATCTACATACTGTAAATATGGGTAAATGGTCACTAATATCTGTCATTAGGATCCCACTTAATACAAGGTCTTCATTTATATTTGTAAAGATGTTGTCAATAGCTGTTGCACTTTGCGCTGTAATTCTAGTTGGTTTGTGTATTAATGGAAATAAAAACCTTAACGTGGTGGAGGGGTTTGAGCACCTGAATGATCCCCGGAGCTATGTTGTCGGGGGCTTTATGCCCCTGGTAGGGTCACCCATGGCAAACAGGTCCAGGGGGATGGGTCAGACTAAGAGAAGTTCAGAAGCCCTTTATGATGAGTCAACATCAAGGCTAGTTTATGTCACCCGGACCGGTGTTACCGGGGCCCCACCCTAGAGCCAGGCCTGGGGTGGGTGCTCAAGAGCAAGCGCCTGGTGGCCGGGCCTTTTCCCATGAGGCCCAGCCGGGCTTAGCCCGAAGGAGCGACGTGGGGCCATCCTCCCATGGACCCACCACCTGCGGGATGATCCATAAGGGCCGGTGCATAGAGATCTGGGTAGCAGTCAAGGCAGGGGCCTCGACAACCGGATCTCCGGACATGGAGACTAGCTCTGGGGACATGGAATGTCACCTTGCTGGGTGGGAAGGAGGCTGAACTTGTGCGGGAGGTTGAGCGTTACCGACTAGATATTGTCGGCCTTACCGCCACGCACAGCTTGGGCTCTGGAACCCAACTCCTTGAGAGGGGCTGGACTCTCCACTTCTCTGGCGTTGCCCACAGGGATCGGCGGCGAGCTGGTGTGGGCTTGCTTATTGCCCCACAGCTCAACCACACGTGTTGGAGTTCACCCCGGTGAACGAGAGGCTTGGACCTCTGAGCAGGCAGAGTTGTGTTCTCTTTGAGCAGTGATAACGCAAAAAAGAGATGAACAGGGGTCTCCTTCTTCTCATTAGAATAGGAAACAGGCTCTGTGGGGGCTTTTGCTGTTTCCTGATCAGACTATATCTGCCTGTTTGACTTGGCAAGTCCTTTAAAGAAATTCCAATTTCTTCCACCTCTATCTTGCTTCAAAGAACTATATGCATTCTTCTTGCTCTCTTTGAGCACTGGTGACAGAAGAAAGAGATGAACAAGGGTCTCCTTCTCATTACAACATGAAGAAGTCTCTACGGGGGCTTTGGCTTTTTCCTGTTCAGGCTATTTCTTTAAAGAAATTACAACATTTTGGCTTGGACATCTGAGTGGGTAGAGTTGTTTTTTCACCTCTATCTTGCGTTGAAGAACTATCTGCATTTTTTTGCTTTCTTTCAGCACTGGCGACGCAAAAAAGAAGTGAACAGGGGTCTGCTTCTTCTGAGCCGAACAGGAAGCAGGGTGTTTGGGGATGTGGCCTGCTGTGCCTGCCTGTCTTAAGACATTACAAGGGTGCACATTTTCATTTTGAGTCTGGAAATTGACGCGGTGTCTTCTTTGATCACTGTCTAGGAGGAAGTCTTAACCTTATAGTTCTCCCTGATCTTTGGGCATCTTTGTTTTGATGATGTTTACAGCATCGTCAGCACCCATTTGGGTACCACAGTGTTCTAAAGTGGAAGTCACTGGACTTATTTCTTTTATTATGTCATTTTAGATGAATATTGTGAGCTTCAACATTTGAACGGTAAATTCTAATGCTCTTTAGATGAGGTCTCATAATGAGAGCAGGAACAGAATGTTTACTTTGTGCACCTTTGTGTAGATTGTTTTTTAAAGTGATGCTGGAAATCCTGATGGTAAGCCCACCCATGGTGACTGTGTGGTGTTGGACACAGTCCTGAAGTATCATCTGAAGGAGAACCACTCCACTGAACTTTTCAAATCAGGTCCAGATAAAGCACAAATACACTTTACACTATGACACGGGGAGTCAACGGCTGCATGTTAACTAGTTTTTTATTTGGAGGTTTAATTTGATTGTATTGTACTTCTATTTTCAAATATTGTACACATACACCTGTGTTTTCCTTGAGGTGAAGTCACCTGTTATTCATTCTCCTTTAAACTTCAAGTTAGTTAGCAAGTCATTCCAATCTATCATCTGTCACAGGCTGGCTCATGGCTGGTGACAAACAATGAGGGAGACAGAGGCAAGGTATGAGACAATTTGAAGTTTGCTGACCCAACCTGATCAATGCAATCCTCCATCCTGGGAAGAGGTTAGAGATCTGATTTTGTCACACTGCATACTTTCCTGTAATCAGTGCAAGGCCCAAAATGAGGAATCAGACTTTTTAACCAATAGAAAGGGTGAAGCCCAATTTGAAATACATGGCTCCCCAATACCATTGTCCAGCATGTTCTGCACCTCTGCCTGCAGCTGCTGCTTCTTCTCCTCAGAAACTCTGTAAAAAAAAATTTGGCTTTGTCTCTCCGATGTCTATGTCATGCTCAGTTAGGAGAATCAGAAAACAAGAATGGGTATTTTTGAATTAGAGCTACCAACTGGGCTTGTTCTTCAACGCCTATCTACCAAAGGACCAAGATCTGGGCATTTGGGGGTTTGTTAAACAACCTCAAAATCTCATTTGAATGATGCTGGAGTTTTAATGCAGGAAAGTTTATTTACACCAGCACCCAGAAACATGAACCCTCAAGACCTTGTGATAGTGTTGCCCATTCTAGTCTAGGCCATAGGCCAAGATAACAACGACTGAGATGGCAGTGAGAGCCTTCAGTACAGCACAGAAATGGAATTTCTCTAACACTCATTTTATGTAAAAATTCATAATTCACAAATTTAATCTACCTTTATATAAAGGCACTGTTTTTTTTTCTGCATAAATAGTTGTTTTTGCATGAACTCCTGCACAATTGTATTCTTGTGAGTACAGTTTGGGTCAGATACATCGAGATATGTAATAGTTTGGAGAGCTTTTGACACACACCCTTTTTAGTAGACTAATCAATCTGCAGGATATGTCTTTACTCGACCAAGAATTTCTTTAGTCGACTACAGCCCTATTCTGTCACCAGGAAAAATTCACGCAGCTCTGTTCATACCTGTGTTTAATTTTATTTTGAGGAAATTCCAATTTCTCTTTTGCCAGTTCACCTGCCTTATCCAACTTGAACCTAAACCCATTTACAAAATCAGTAAGGTTCTGTGGTGGCTCTTCAGGCAAACACTCTTCTTTACTAGAGTTTGGCAAAGTAAACAAACTACTGAAAACCTACACAAAGGCAACTTCTCCCTGCCAAACTACAATCAAAGAAACTTATCAAACAGGACAAAGGAAACCAAATACAAAAATCTTAAAGTACAATTAGATCTGAACCCAGATAGCAAAATGTCACTGAAAAACATTGATGTATCATCGGACTTTTTGCTTGAATCAACGTTGAAATTTGATGTTAAATCTGTGTTGATATTTAAAAGCTGATATTTCATCTGTCTATTCATTGTGGTTGCCATGGTCGTGGATGGCTGCTCTTGTGGCTTTTATCTTAAATTTTTAACTTAACATTTTGACCAGCTACAAAGTACAGCATGCAAAGTTCAAAGGACAAAAGTTAAAATGTCCAAATTATAACATAATTATCCACGGGTGTCATAGATTATAACTATAAAGTTGCCTGGCAAATCCAGAATGATATCTCTCTGTATTTTTTGTACAGATTGATCAGTCTGGTCCCCACGTCCTCCGTTGCGTCTCAAGCCCAGTCAAACATGATCGTGCAGTCAGATTCATTTTTTTTCAGTGACATGTGAAACGAAGGAGCTCACTGGTCACCAATGATTTACTAATAAAATTAAATTTATCTTCTCCCATTGATTCTGCAGAAATTCACAATGATTTTTCAGCCCCCTGTGATATTTTTTTCCTTTATTTTTTTCCAGTAAGGACAGACCGTGTCCCTGATTGGCTAATCCACCTGTTAATCACGTCCATTTGAAAATGGGGAGATTCAGCGGTGACCAGACTCACATCTTTGTAAAGTATTGAAGAAGTGTGTATTCTGGATCCCAGGCAAACTATATAGTAGAGAGAAGCGTGGTATGTCTCCTTTAAACAATATTCATTTTAACCACTTGCAGTCTGTATTTACGGTTATTGGCCTATCAGTGGATGTCAGAATGATGAAAAATTTTGACTGTTGCCATAGCGATTAATACTTTAAAACCAAATATCATATGTTTTGAATGTGGGAAAAAAATCCTCACAATGTTGTGTATAGCAGGAAGCTGAAACCCATGAATAGTTACCACAACTTAGTTACCAGTAATATACAATATATTATTTACAGTCTTCTACATGGTTTATCATGTTGAAATTTGAACATTGTTACCATAGAAACCAGTCATTGTTTTAAATTGTGCACAAAGCAGTGTAGTTGGAAGTTGGTTTCTTCATCCCCAAAAATGGACCCCAACGAGGATTCACTGCAATGTAAGTAATAGAAGTAATAGTAATAGAAGAAGATGCAGAGAGCTATGGAAGCACAGGATTCACTGGAGACACAGGTTTGTGATATTTGGGTATAGGTAACTTTCCCTTAAGCCTATACCGTGAGCTAGGTACTCCTGGTCAGAATCCAAGGCCCCGTTCTGGAGATGAGGACTCTGGGAAATATCTGCTCCTATCAGGCTGTTCAAATGCCTGCAGTCTATTCATGGCTTTCAGCTTTTTATTTTGAAATTGCTATGGCAACAGTGCAAATTTTTCATGGATCCTGAATAGGTCAATTGCAGATAATATGGACTATCTTTTGGAATATAAGTTAACATATTTCCAAATCATCCATCCATCCATTTTCTTCCGCTTATCTGGGGCCGGGTCGTGGGGGCAGCAGTCTAAGCAGGGACTCCCAGACTTCCCTCACCCCAGACACGTCCTCCAGCTCCTCCGGTGGGACTCCAAGGCGTTCCCAGGCTAGCCGACACAGTCCCTTCAGCGTGTCCTGGGTCTTCCCTGGGGTCTCCTCCCAGTGGGACATGCCCAGAACACCTCCTAAGGGAGGTGTCCAGGAGGCATCCTGAACAGATGCCCGAGCCACCTCAGCTGGCTCCTCTCAACGTGTAGGAGCAGGGGCTCTACTCCGAGTTCCTCCGTGTGACCGAGCTCCTCACCCTATCTCTAAGGGTGCGCCCAGCCACCCAGCGGAGGAAACCCTTTTCAGCCGCTTGTATCCACAATCTTGTCCTTTCGGTCATTACCCAAAGCTCATGACCATAGGTGAGGGTAGAAACGTAGATTGACCGGTAAATTGAGAGCTTTGCCTTTCAGCTCAGCTCCTTCTTTACCACAATAGACCGATACAGCGACCGCATCACTGCAGACACTGCACCAATCCGTTTCAAAAGGGAAGTACGAGTGGGGGTCTTGTTCACAAGTTTCCAAATCATAATCATTAAAAACACTTTTAAAGAGGGGGTATTTTACTTCTATGGGATATTACCTGCTAACACATAACATATTTAAATCACAATGTTACCTTTTATTTCAGTAAAGTTGCAGTAACAACTCTTATTTGCAACAGTAAACAGATTAACAAACCCTCCAGCTCCGTTGCCATTAGAACTATTTTCCACATCTAAGTGCAATAAGTTAGAGCATTCTTTAATGACAAGGTTCAGGGCATCAAAAATGCCATCAATTCCACAATGCAAATAACAACCCTGTAGTTACCTAGACACTTAGAGTTGAGTCACTTTGCACTTGTAACTGACAAAACTGTCCAAGAAATCATTACCAGTCTGAGTTCATCTACATGCTGCCTCGATATGTTACCTACTAGATTTCTAAAGTTAATGCTCAACAGTTTGCTGTCACCACTTGCTTGCATAGTTAATGTGTCACTTCAATCTGGAACATTCCCAAGAGCTCCTAAAGAAGGGCAGTCTTGACTCCACAGTGCTTCATGGAGCCAAGTACATGGTGCACCCCATATAGACATACAATTAGTTGACATGGCATTCGATGCTCATGCTATCATCTACTCAGCTCAACTCTGCTGGCCTCGTTAAACATCATTGCAGAGTCTTAACGTTTTGGTGTTTTATTTTAGATGATAATTAGCATGTAAAACCATTTGATCAACTTTCAGTTGAGATTTCTGAACTGTGTACCTCTAGTAAACATCTAGTGAAGTAACCTTTCACTGCCATCCAATCAGATTAGTTTATTTAGTTATATTAGATTATAAACTAATCTGAAGGAGCTCATTAGTCACCCATCCTTTTGAACAAAATGAAATTTCTCTCACCTCAGAGTAACATAGGAAAACAGGCAAATTCACCGGTGACCAGACACACATCTTCATAAAGTAAGTAAGAAGTGTGTATTCTGAATCCTGGGCCAGAAGAGACCACATAAATTACAGAAATATAATTAAATAAACAATTTTTTACTTTAATTTTTATACTTCCATGGGAACTGGCTTCACCGTTCAATTTGACATAACGCTGAGTATCATCAGGCAGAAAGAATTTTGTGTCTATGAACGTCTATGGCATTGTCAAGTGATGCTGTCACTTCCGGGTCCAACTGGCAACTTCACAAATATAGTTAAACATATGTTTTTGAGGTAATTGTTTGATGAATAAGGAACAAAAACAAAGCTATAAATTAGCAGTTGAGTTTCTGGTTGAACCCGGAAGTGATCATCACTGAACAAGCCTCTGCAGGAAATATTCTGTACATTTGTCTTGTTTTGACCCCCCTCCAGCCTCTGTGGATGAGAGGCTGGTCCTGTGCCACATGCCCCAGGAGTGGTCCTCTCTCCCGGTGTACCCTGCCCGCGCTGCCCCCCGGCTCACCATCACCATCTCTGTCTACACCCCGGGCAGGAGGAGGTCTGTCCGCTACCTGGGCTACATCTGCCCCCTGCTCCCCGCCACAGTCAGTCCCCTGGACATGGATCCAGCCCAGCCCAGGACCAGGAGCAGGGCCAGGGGTAGGCTGTCCTGGAGGACCAGACACCAACGTCTGCTGGAGAGAATACATCTCCAGGACAGGCAGTTCAATGAGAGACCCAGCCCCGTGCTGCCCCCTTCTGACAGCACGTATGTGACATGCGGTGATCTAAAAGAGATGTATTATGCATTATTTGTATTGTTAAAGAGGGCGTATTATGCAAATCGACTTTTTGGAGCTTTCTACCATGTTATAATATTGTTCCCTCAGCAAAAACATGCATGTAGTGGTTTTAAATGTCATCCATGCATGTTTGAGTAATCTAGCAATCTCTCCCGGGCTCTATTCAAACCCTCCTTACAGTTAGGGAGGGGGGTTCTATATGTATGTGTATGGCAGAATGTTCAGCAGTTAGTGGTGACAAAATGCACACACTAGCAAACACTGCCAAAAAAGTTTTAAAACGGTCTGAAAGTCAAGAAAAAATACAAGCAATATGAGCGTTCCTGGTCCTGTTTAGGTGAGAGTGACTAACTGAAAAACTGTTGGCTAATGCTAGCTAGCTTGTGAGTGTAATGTTATTTGAGAGGGACTTGTTTAACTGCCCAAAATCAGCTCACCTGTTGTAGTTCCAGCTGAATCAGTTCTTTACGGTCAGACTGTGTTAAAATAAAGCTCAGATTAAAATCTAACTTGAGCAACTGAGCTTTAAACAGAGCATTTCCTGCATTAGCATTACACCCCCAGGCAATGTAGATGACATCAGCTGCGAAGTATCAATAACAAAGTTCTGTACCTTTAAACTTTTCAGACAGGATGACCCACTATCCCCTCCTGCACAGAACACCGCAGCACCGACACCTCCGGCTGCACCCTGTCCTCCTGCTCCTCAGCCTGTCCTGACGTTCCCACTGCCAGAGGAGATCCTAGAGAGGGATGTGAGCATGCTTCAGCTGCAGTGGGTGGACGGGATGTGGCGCCCTGCAGACCAGCACTCTCCTCCCTCCCCCACTGACCATGAGAGCCTCATGGACTGAGCTGCAGACAGAGCACACTGTAGGGAATAAATGTCAGAGGAGACTGGGCCTTCTGTCGTCATTATGAGTGTGCTAAAGAGATTGTGTTGTCATAGCACAAAATAGTTAGCTAGTAGTAGTAGCTAATAGTTAGTTAGCCAATATTAAAGCAGATCTATTCTGCAAAATGGACTTTTCAGAGCTTTTAACCATGTTAGAGTTGTTTCCTTCTTTGTATTTGGAGTGATTTGTGCATGTTTGAGCAATCCTGAATAGCTTATTTTCAAGACGACATATTGCCGATCAGTCCTCGTTTTCACCACCACCAGCACACTCCCACTGTGACGTACTTACTTCTACTCCATTTTCTTAATCAGTGATAATCAGTGATCAGTAATTTTGGTATAAATGAAATAAAAATCACTACTCACTTGATCTGCAGCAGTTGTCATGACGTTTACGGTGACATAAGCTCCCTCTGGGCACTGCAGTTTTCTACCACAGTAGAAGAAGATGAATATTGCGATTTAATATGTCCAAATTATAACATAATGATCCTTCCGTGTCATAGATTATAACTATAGAGCAGACACAAGCACAGTATGTCCACTGCCTGGCAAGTCTCCTGGAGTCATCAGATTAATGGGGACAAGCAATAGAACCTATAAATGTTTTATTGTCCTTGAATTAGGAAGTCCACAATCACCATGCTATTTGCTATTTGACTTTCCCATAGAAATTATAATATCATCAAATTAAAATTGTTTGTTTTTTAGTTGTAAAAGGTCTTAAAAGGCTTATTTCATTGGCAAATCATTTTAAAAGTGAACTCTACTCATGGGAGTTTGTGCAGGCTATAACTGAGGAACTCTGCGAGTGTGTGGTTAGATTTGTTATCTGCAGACGGAGACATGACAGGCTGAGACTGAACTCAGACCTGTCAGCTCTGTGGGAGGAGGTGAGAGAGTAAGACGGTGGGGAGAGGATGAGAGAATAAGAGGGGGAGAAGATGAGAGAGTAAGAGGGGGAGAGGATGAGAGAGTAAGAGGAGGAGAGGATGAGAGAGTGAGAGGGGGAGAGGATGAAAGAGTAAGAGGAGGAGAGGATGAGAGAGTGAGAGGGGGAGAGGATGAAAGAGTAAGAGGAGGAGAGGATGAGAGAGGGAGAGGGGGAGAGGATGAAAGAGTAAGAGGAGGAGAGGATGAGCGAGTGAGAGGGTGAGAGGATAAGCGAGTGAGAGGGTGAGAGGATGAGAGAGTAAAAGGGAGAGAGGATGAGAGAGTAAGAGGGAGAGAGGCAGAGAGAGTAAGAGGGGGAGAGGATGAGAGAGTAAGAGAGGAAGAAGATGAGAGAGTAAGAGGGGGAGAGGATGAGAGAGTAAGACAGGGAGAGAGGATGAGGGAGTAAGACTTGGGAGAGGATGAGAGAGTAAGAGAGGGAGAGGATGTGAGAGTAAGAGGGGGAGAGAATGAGAGAGTAAGACTTGGGAGAGGATGAGAAAGTAAGAGGGGGAGAGAATGTGAGAGTAAGAGGGGGAGAGGATAAGAGAGTAAGGGGGGAGATAGGTGGGGATATTGTGAGCTGCTGTTCGAGCTGTGTCAGGTGCCCTTTGACCCCGTACCCTTGTTTATTAACACTTTGTAGCTGATGTCATCAACATTCCCTGAGGGTGTGCCGCTAACTATTGATACTTTGCAGTGGCATCACCCTGGGGGTGTTCTACATGTATCTCTCTATGGTGGAATGTTCAGCAGTTACCATGGAGACACAATGCACACAGTAAACACTGTTAAACAGCACATTTTCAGGAGCCTATGATAAATACAAGCGTTCATGGTCCTGTTTAGGAGTTTGATGATCAACAAAAAACATGAGAGTGTCTAACTGAAAAACTGTTGGCTAATGCTAGCTAGCTTGTGTAAATTTATGTGGGAGCGACTTGTTTAACAGAGCAAATCAGCTCACCTGTTGTAGTTTCAGCTAAGGCAGTTCTTTATGATAGATTGTGGCAAAATAAAGCTCAAATTAAAAACCCTCAGACAGAGCAGTGCCTCCAGTTATCATTACAACCCCAGGCAATGTTCATGACATCAGCTGCAAAGTCTTTATATGTCGTAACAACTGACTTAGAGTAAAGTTCAGTTTATTACGAACAAAATGTAAGATCTGGGTGCAGGATCTGGTCATAGAGAGTAGGCCGTAGGGAACTGGTCATAGAGAACTGGGTCGGAGGCTGAGGTAATCAGAGTCCAAAAAACGGGATCTGGAGAATCAAGAAAACCAAGTACTTTGAGCATAAGCAAAAACAGACTGAGTCAAGCAAAACTGTACCACAGGGGATACACTGACGATCTGGCAGTGTGTGCAAAAATCCTCAGTCCTTTTGTACTCCAGAGGTGGCTTGATTGTTGATCAGCTGCAGATGTATATTGGGTGGTGTCAGAGTCTCCGCCCAGCTCCAGGCACAGACACAGAAGGGAGGGGGAAGACAGCACATAGCACATAGGGACAGACTGGGATTTTGACATTATAGTACATTTTACATCCTTAAGAATGTACCCTACCTCAGACCTCCACCCTATCCACCTCTGGACTTTTTTTCATTAGTTTACACTTTAGATGCAATTTTAATTACACGTTTTAACAGATCATTACATTTTTTAATAGATGGTGGCTTAGTGCACTATTAAAGGCCCCATATTACACTATTTTCTGATATATGTTATTATGTTGTTTCCTTATCAAAAACATACCTGGAGTTGTGTTTTGTTTATTCACACATTGTTTAACACAAAAACCCTGCATATTTAGGCTAAGTTCTTCTCTTAAACTGAAAACACTCTGTTCCACCTTGTGATGTCATGTGGTAATACAGGAAGTGCTCCACTGTGTTTTTAAACGCCATACACCTTCACTAGAATCATTTGGATAATTTTAGCCCTGGAATTGTCACTCTCTACTGAACTAAAGGTAAAAGGTAGATGGTAACTTGAAAACTACCACTTTGTGACATCATAAGGTGGAACAGAGCATTTTGAAAGTATTTTTATTATTGTCTGAGACCTGCTGAAAAAGCTGGAGGTTTATTTTTAACATGTTCATAGTTTGAGCAAACAAAAATCATATTTTTGCCCTGGTATCTGTACTTTTACTTAAGTAACAAAATCGAGTACTTCTTCCACCACTGTTTAAATGTGAAAAAAAGTTTAAAGGTGATAAAGCTCATTTCATTTTTTTGCCCTTCAAAGAGTGTACATTTAATCCCCAGTACATTTCTAAACGTTTCCTAAGACTTTGTGTTGTCTCTGCTCTGCTTCCATAGGGAAATTAGCCATTTAAAACATGTAGTCAAAAACATAGCACATGTTTAACTGTGAACATGTAGCCTACAGTGGAGTAAATACAAACACTTCTCCTTCTCTTTCTCTTTCCTCTCTCCTTATCACTTTCCTCTTTCCCACCCTCTCTCTCCTCTCCCTTTCTCTCTCTCTCTTCTCTATCTATCTGTCCTCTTTCCTCTCTCCTCTCTATCTATCTGTCCTCTCTCTCTCCGCCCTTCCTCTTTCCCCTCTCCCTCCTCTCTATCTTTCCTTTCTCCCTCTTTCTTTCTCTTTCCCCTCTCTCCTTCTCTCTCTTCTCCCTGTGTCTATCTCTCCTCTGCCTCTCTCTCCTTTAAAAGTTTCCTAAGACATTAACTTTGTGTTGCGTACATTTATGTAGTTTGTCCATGAATGTGTTGCCGTAGACCCTGTGTCTGGTTAAGATTAGGCGCAGATGTGTAATGTTGAACGTTAGGAAAAGGGTTTGGAACTCTTTAGCATAAAACAATATCATTTTCTGTAGCATTACATTGAAAAAAAGCAGTCAGGAATCGCAGACCCATGTAGCTGAGCAAAATGTGTCTTGCCCCAGTACAGATATATTGTTTAAGCAGCTCTTGAGGTCATAATAAGTCCGCTGTGTGTTGTCTGTGTCTCATTATAAAGCGTTTATTGTCTGAGAATCAGGAAGTGCGTATTTAGCATGCTAGTCATTGTTAGCATACAATGACAAATCTCCGCTCTGGTCTAAAGTTGTGAAAAGTGCTTAGAAACTCATTGCCGTGAATGGAGCTGAACGCTATGGGTGACGTCACATTCCCTTATCTCACCCTCTCTTTCATTCTCTCTCTCTCTCTCTCTCTCTCTCTCTCTCTCTGGCTTTCTCCTCTCTCTCTATCTCTGCCTCTTTCCTCTCTCTCCTTCTCTCTATTCCTCTTCTCCCCATTTTTGTTCAATCCTTCTGTCTATCTCTCCCCTCCACCTCTCTCTTGTTCTCTTTCTCTGCCTCTCTCTCCTTTAAAAGTTTCCTAAGACATTAACTTTGTGTTGCGTACATTTATGTAGTTTGTCCATGAATGTGTTGCCGTAGACCCTGTGTCTGGTTAAGATTAGGCGCAGATGTGTAATGTTGAACGTTAGGGAAAGGGTTTGGAACTCTTTAGCATAAAACAATATCATTTTTTGTAGCATTACATTGAAAAAAAGCAGTCAGGAATCGCAGACCCATGTAGCTGAGCAAAATGTGTCTTGCCCCAGTACAGATATATTGTTTAAGCAGCTCTTGAGGTCATAATAAGTCCGCTGTGTGTTGTCTGTGTCTCATTATAAAGCGTTTATTGTCTGAGAATCAGGAAGTGCGTATTTAGCATGCTAGTCATTGTTAGCATACAATGACAAATCTCCGCTCTGGTCTAAAGTTGTGAAAAGTGCTTAGAAACTCATTGCCGTGAATGGAGCTGAACGCTATGGGTGACGTCACATTCCCTTAGTCCACTTCTTTATGCAGTCTATGCTTTGAACCCTTAATATTAACTGCTCTAGCCTCGATGAGCCTCATTTGACTGGAGCTGAACGCTATGGGTCACACTCCCTTAGTCCACTTCTTTATGCAGTCTATGCTTTGAACCCTTAATATTAGAATTTTTCAAAATGTCAATGGGAAAAATGAATGGAAAATTTCTGTGGGACTGTTGGAGGTGGGAGACACAGACAGCACACAGCGGACTTATTATAAAGCGTTTATTGTCTGAGAATCAGGAAGTGCGTAATTAGCATGCTAGTCATTGTTAGCATACAATGACAAATCTCCACTCTGGTCTAAAGTTGTGAAAAGTGCTTAGAAACTCATTGCCGTGAATGGAGCTCAACAGTCCCACGTAAATTTTCCATTCATTTTTCCCATTGACATTTTGAAAAATTCTAATATTAAGGGTTCAAAGCATAGACTGCATAAAGAAGTGGACTAAGGGAGTGTGACCCATAGCGTTCAGCTCCAGTCAAATGAGGCTCATCGAGGCTAGAGCAGTTATAAGGGCAAATTTGGAGCAGAGTTCCATATTTGGGTGAGTATCATAGCAATCAAAAAGCCAATCCGGAGCAGGACTGCTGAAGGTAATGTCCCTGGTTAGCCACACTGTCAGTCGAATCTGTTGCTAACGCTAGCAGGAGCGACCTTGGGGAAATAAGGCACCTGATTTGTCTGTTATTAAAGTTCATATCTTGATTTACGGACGAAAGGGAGTGTGTCCCATAGCGTTCAGCTCCAGTCAAATGAGGCTCATCGAGGCTAGAGCAGTTATAAGGGCAAATTTGGAGCAGAGTTCCATATTTGGGTGAGTATCATAGCAATCAAAAAGCCAATCCGGAGCAGGACTGCTGAAGGTAATGTCCCTGGTTAGCCACACTGTCAGTCGAATCTGTTGCTAACGCTAGCAGGAGCGACCTTGGGGAAATAAGGCACCTGATTTGTCTGTTATTAAAGTTCATATCTTGATTTACGGACGAAATAGTGAAATAACAGCGGGTTAATATGAAGATTTTAAGACCAAAATGACGAGCCTGACAGCAGCAGTTATGGAGAGAGGGGCAACAGTTTTTT
>JACM01061030.1:0-10975 GCA_000787095.1 Periophthalmodon schlosseri | reverse complement strand
CCTGGAGTTGTGTTTTGTTTCATTCACACATGTTTAACACACAAACCCTGCATATTTAGGCTGAGTTCTTCTCTTAAACAGAAAACGCTTTGTTCCACCTTGTGATGTCATGTGGTAATGCAGGAAGTGCTCCACTGTGTTTTTAAACTCCATACACCTTCACTAGAATCATTTGGATGATTTCAGACCTGAAATTGCTAATCTCTACTGAACTAAATGTAAAAGGTCACTGTTAACTTGAAAACTGCCGCTTCATGACATCACAAGGTGGAACAGAGCTTTTTGAGCTTTGGAGATGTAGACAAGCTAATAATCAAGGGTTACTCAAACATGTGTGAATGAAACAAAACACAACTCCAGGTATGTTTTTGAGGAGGTAACATCATTATAACATGACTTAAAGCTCACAAGAGTCAATTCTGTGTAATATAGGACCTTTAAAATATGTACAGTCTCTGTGTTGTGTGACTGTGAGGGTGAGTGGCAGTCTACAGTGCGTCTTCATGTTACTGCTATTGAATTAGTGCCATTATTCAAACTGTACCAAGGCCTTATCTGCTCCAATGAGTCAATCACCTGTGACCGGAATAAGTCGAAGAAGAGGAGTAAATGTTTTATAGGGTTTGGCAACACACTGAAATATTTCACACAATGCGCTAAAGTGGGGCTAAACCGTGTTTCCAGCACTGCTCTTAAGCTATTCTTTACGGCTGGTTAGTGCTAATGAATCTCTCGAAAAGTGCCAGATTAGAGTTAAAGTTTGAGGAAGCGAAATGCCATTGGTCCTGCTGTACTGGTAGCGGCCAAAAGCCCAGAGGCCCTGTTTTTGTGTGTAGTCCTCATTCATCACATAAAGAAAACAAAGTAAATGTGTGTTTGGAGGTTTGTTCTCCCAAAGTGTGTTTTATTAAATAAACCCGGGACAGTGAATTACGTTACTAGTCCCTCAGCCCAGAGGATGTGCTGTACTGGCTCAGCAAAATGGTAAATGGTCACATTTTTATATAGTATAGCTTTTCCACCTTCAAGGCACTCAAAGCGCTTTACATCAAGGAACCACTCACCCATTCACACACACATTCACACACACATTCATACACCAGTGTACGCAGACACTGGGGGTGGGGTGGGTTAAGTGTCTTGCCCATTGACACAATGACAGAATTCACCTGTGGAATTGCACTTTGGGCTAGTGGATCTGACCACTCTACCGATGTTCTTTTTTTTGTTTTGGTTTTTTTTATGTCGAGAGTGGGATTTGAACCAGCAACCTTTGGATCAGTGGACAAACACACTACCAACTGAGCTACTGTCACCCAGTAAAACCACCGTAAAGAATATATGCAGCACAAATGACTCAAATGTCCAAGATGTATTTCTCTAATTTCACACTGAGTGAGTCTAGCTGTCTATTTCCTTCGCATATTGAGATTATATATTTTGAATGCTTTTTGGACATCAATAATTTCTGTTTTGGTTTCACATTATCCTTTGGAGTCATCTGGCAGAAAATACTAAAAGAGCATTTGAATTCATGAAGGAAAAGAAAATAGTTGGCTGTGAAATTGATTTGAGGCTCGCACACTGTTTCATCTGGCAAAGCACCACAGTAATGTTTACAGATATATCTTTAGCTTTAGCTTGTGTTTGACTTCTGCATAAGTGACATTTCAAATCTGGCCTTTTGCACACTTCACTCATTAGACTCTGCAGCCGCCTTCAGGGAGGCCCGGGGGTCATGAAATAATAATGGATGACCAAGTTGGACAGTAGCATTAGCTCTGATCAGCTTGTACAGAGGAAAACATCTTTATTGCATGTTACATTATGCAGTGGCACATTAATATACCATGAATAAAAAGTGCTACCATATCTGCTATTATACCCTGGGATTATTGATGCCCAGAGCTCCCACAGGATGGACACACCATCTATCGGCTTAGTGCCCACTAGCCTGAGAAGACACTGAACAAATCAGTAATACCTGCATTAATACTTCAGGTTTGCACTGCATTCTTATAGTGGTGAATTTTTCAGTGACTATGGACTGGTTTGTGTTTCCCAGAAAGTCTGTATTTTTTGTACAGATTGATATCAGTCTGGTTTCCACGTCCTCCGTTGTATCTCAAGACCGGGCAAACGTGATCGTCCAATCGGATTCGTTCTTTTCTGTGACACATGTGAAACGAAGGAGGTCATTGGTCACCTATGATTTACCAATAAAATCAAATTGATCTCACCTCAGATTAATAAAAAAAAAAAAAAAAAAAAAAAAAAAGAAAGCAATTATTAATTAAACTGACAAATAAATTTACTTTTTATGATCATGAAACTGTGTGCCCAAAAATGTGTTTAAAGCACTTCCAGCTCCATCAGCTCTGACTCCAATTCACTTTCTATTGGAAAACTGTGGCCTGTCTCTCTGTAACTGCTGCTGTCAGACTCGTCATTTTGGTTTTAAAATGTTCATATTAATCCGCTCTGCATGATCCTGGTATTTTATTTTTTATTTATTTCGCTATGGTGTCCGTAAATAAATATATGAATATTAATAACAGACAAATCAGGCGCCTTCTTTCCTCGAGGTTACTCCCGCTAGCGTTAGCAACAGGTTTGATTGATAGTGTCGCTAAGTGCTCGCTCCCTGCTAAACCAGCAGTGTGGGCGAGAAGGGGTGTTACCTTCAACAACTTCACTCCGGATTGGCTCTTTGGTTGCTATGATACTCGTGATCGGAATTCCTTATATTCAACTTGGCTCCAAATTCGCCGCTGTAACTGCTCGCCTGGATTAGCCTCATTTGACTGGAGCTAAACGCTATGGGTAACGTCACACTTCGATGTGCTTCGCTCATTGATTTAGCAGAAATCTACCATGTTTTTCAGTCACCTGTGATAATTTTTTCCTTTATTTTTTCCAATACGGACAGACCATGCGTGTCCCTGATTGGCTAATTCACCTGTCAATCACACCCATTTAAAAACAGGGAGATTCACTGGTGACCAGACTCACATCTTTGTAAAGTATTGAAGAAGTGCGTGTTCTGGATCCCAGGCAAGGGTTGTGTTTCTCATTAACTGAATGGTCCAGTGGTAGCGGTGGGCGAGCCGTGGGCGATAATGAATGCGTTTAGAGCCTGGGGTTTGGCGCTGTGATGTCATTGCCAAAACTATAAAATACACCCAAGCTCCTCATCAGAGACATTAACAAGTACAGTTTGATATCAGAGGTCATACATCCAAGTGGGAGCCTGCAGCTGCCAACTGTAAACGATAATGCGAGTCCAGGAAATATTTAGAAGAGTTTGTGTTGTATTTCATAGGACAAACTGTTACTAACAAATATAGGCTACCACCATAGACTGTATAAAGTGGACTAAGTGAGTGTGATGTCACCCATAGCGTTCGGCTCCAGTCAAATGAAGCTAATCAAGGCTAGAGCAGTTATAGGGGTGAATTTGGAGGCTATGTTTGGAATTCCGACCGCGATTATCACAGCAACCAAAGAGCCAGTCTGGAGCGAAGCTGTTTAAGGTAAAACTCCTTCCCACCCACAACGCTGGTTTAGCAGTGAGTGGGCACTTATCAACACCGTCAATCAAACCTGTTGCTAACGATGACCTTGGGGAAAGAATGCAGCTGATTTGTCTTTTATTAATGTTCACATCTTGATTTACGGACACAATAGCGAAATTAAAATACCAGGATCATGTAGAGCGGGTTAATATGAACATTTTAAGACCAAAATGACGAGTCTGACAGCAGCAGTTACAGAGAGAGGGGCCACAGTTTTCCAATAGAAAGTGAATTGGAGTCAGAGCTGATGGAGCTGGAAGTGCTTTAAACACATTTTTGGGCACACAGTTTCATGATCATAAAAAGTAAATTTATTTGTCAGTTTAATTAATATTTGCTTTCTTTTTTTTTTTTTTTTTTTTACTTTTATGTGCACACTTCTCAATAAATATATTTGGATATTCCATGAGTCTAATTACTGAATATGAACCTTTGTATCAACCCTGACATTTTAACAGCTAAATTTACAACATATTTTTATTCAAAACTTCAGAAACATGCTAATTAGAATTTTACAAGTTCTGACAGAACAGTTACACAGCTTATTCACAAACTAAATCATTTTTGAATTTTATTTGAAAGTAGTTTTTCTGTCAGTTAATCCAAACAAAAGGAAAAAGTGGCTCTCCCCCTCGCCCCATCACATCCTGGGATCTGAAAGCCGCCCGTATGAAGATGGCCACTTTCCATGACACAGTAGAATATTGTTTTTGATCGTGGCGTTTGAGTTGACCCGCTGTTCTGCTTGTTTCACAGATTGTAAAACAAAAACCTGGGAATCAAAACAAATGTGTTCTGCTCCCGTGAGGACAGGTGTCTGCATGTGAACTTTAAAAAGTGCACTCTCACAGACACAGTGATAACTCCTGATGCCCCTGAGATTACAGGCAAAAAAACCTCCTCTTGTCTGCAACGCCAGGGCCTATTGTGAGAGTGCTGCAGTAACCTGGAATGACAGAGAGCTCTTCATCTTTGAAAAGATAAAACAAAAAACACAATCGGTAAAGCACATTATTACATATCAAATTATGACTTCTTATTGAGCTGAGATAATTGCCCCTGCTTGTTCTACTCCCTTTGCATACATCTTTAACACTTCCATGAGTTTTCACAGACTTAATAAAATGTTATAAACTTGCTTTTAAAGGGCCCATATTACACTATTTTCTGATCTGTGTTCTAATGTTTTCTCATCACAAACAGACCTGGAGTTGTGTTTTGTTTCATTCACACATGTTTAACACACAAACCCTGCATATTTAGGCTGAGCTCTTCTCTCAAACTGAAAACACTCTTTTCCACCTTATCTGTGTAACCACTCAGTCGTCCAGGTCTGATCAAGCCGCTTCTTCACTTCTGGTCAGATCACTGCTGGACACTGCCTTATATTTATTTGAAGGGTGGAGCTAACTACGCTGAAACTAACACACCTATTGTTTACAGTTTCTGTTTGTTAGTTAGGTCTGTTGTGCTACCCCAAGTGTGCACTGTGCCTGAGTCATACTTAGCATAAGCCCCTAATGAGTAATAGCTGTGAAATCACTCATTAGGGGCTTGAAGCGGCTCGGATGAGCAGTGAAATATTCTCACTCCCACAACGTTTTGTCCAGTTGACAGATTTTATTTTATTTTTTCTGTTCCACCTTGTGATGTCATCTGTGTTTTTAAACTCCATACACCTTCACTAGAATCATTTGGATAATTTCACCCCTGGAATTGCCAATCTCTACTGAACTAAAGGTAAAAGGAGCTGTTAACTTGAAAACTACCGCTTCATGACATCACAAGGTGGAACAGAGCATTTAGAGCTTTGGAGATGAAGACAGACGAATAATAAAGGGTTACTCAAACATGTGTGAATGAAACAAAACACAACTCCATGTATGTTTTTGAGGAGGTAACAACATTATAACATGACTTAAAGCTCACAAGAGTCGATTTTGTGTAATACAGGACCTTTAAATTCTAGGTTCACCACATGTTTTTCTCATGTGAAGTGATTTGCATATACATTTGCCATAATGTTTCACACTTTAAGATGCTATTAGGCCTGTCACGATAACACATTTTGAAGCACGATACATAGAGATACACAGCGATAAACGATAATATTGAAACTCCTTTATGCCACTGACACAATAACCGAAAAGAAGGTAAATCCCAGTAAACACATTTTAAAATATACAGTGTCATTAAAAGGCCTGAGCTGCAATGATTGGCCATAGAATTTGCCTCTTCAACCCTCCGCAGCTTAAATCTTTTTGAATTACATTAAAAATAAAACAAAAATCCCACTATTGTAAAGAAACAGCACATGATAAACACTGACCCCCAAATTATATGAATCCAGCTACTGTTGACAGGCCTAGATGCTACACTCACACCCAGGATAAGACTTTAGTTGCCCTTAGCTGCCTTTTAAATCTAGTTAAACTCTGGATAAACGACTTGACTAAATGAACCCTTGTTTTTCTGGTTAAATCCCTGCTCCTGTCGCCTCTTGTCTAAACCTTATCCAGATAATGGCACAGTTTCTCCCACAAAGTTTACTTGTGCTGCCTGGCTCTCGGCCTGTTAAAAATACTGTACCGCTCAGAAACTGTGGGCGTCTCGGGAGCAGCAAGTTCAAGATTCTTCGTGTTAAATACAGATTGCAACTTTAGGGTCAGGCAGAGGACCAGCCGATTCAGATGGAAAGAGAAGTGGAATTTGAACTTTATTAGAAATGCTGTTACCTGGTTAAAAAATAAATAAATAAATAAAAAAACAAAAAAAAAAACCATATGTTCATGGGTTTCAGAGTGATGAAAAATTTGACTGTTTCCATAGCAATGAATACATCTAAACTAAATGTTGTATATTTTGAATGGTTAGTCCTCAAAATGGCACCTTTAACCATAAACTGAAAAGATGTCTGTGTAAACCCTCAGTCGTCCAGGTATGACCCATAGAAAAAGGAAAAATTCTGTAACTGGGCACAAAGCTTCAGAGTTAAGACGTTTCGCTGCTCATCCAAGCCGCTTCTTCAGTTCTGGTCAGATCACTGGAGGACACTGCCTTATATCTGTCTGAAGGGAGGAGCTAACTGCAAAATATGTCTCAGGCACAGTTCACACTTGTGTAGTTTAACTGACTTAGCCAACAAACAGAAACTGTAAACAACAGGTTCAGTGTAGTTAGCTCCTCCCTTCAGACAGATAAAAGGCAGTGTCCAGCAGCAGTCTGACCAGAACATAGACTATATAAAGAAGTGGACTAAGAGAGTGTGACGTCACCCACAGTGTTCGGCTCCAGCCAAATGGAGTTCGTCAAGGCTAACAGTTATAGGGGCCAATTTGCCGTATTCCATATTAAGAATCCCAACCACGCGTATCATAGCAACCAAAGAGCCAATCCGGAGCGCGGCTATTTAAAGTAATGCCCCTTCCCGCCCGCACCGCTGGTTTAGCAATCAAACCTGTTGCCAACACTAGCGGGCGTGAACTCAGGAAAAGAAGCCAACTGATTTGTCTCTTATTAATGTTCATGTCTTGAGCTACAGACACAATAGCGAAATAAAAACACCAGGATCATGTAGAGCAAATTAATATGAACATTTTAAGACCAAAATGACCAAAAACAGCAGTTACAGAGACAGGGGCCACAGTTTTCCAATGTAAAGATGAGATGGAGAAGTTGTCTTTAATCAAAAAGTCTGATTTATTGAATCAATTGTGCACAACTGTCAAAGAGCTGTTGTCCCTAATAGTGTCGTCTCGCCCTCAGCTGACAAATGAAAATACATACAGTGTATTTATACCATCAAAACAATCGTACCGGTTTAGTCCAGACCAAGTAACTGGAGCCCGCCAGAGGCACAAACAAGAGTTACATTGGTGCATAACAACAGATGGTATTACGAAGGTTAGGTCAAAAAGATCCATAACAATACAAGTACAGATTTAAGGTAAAAAAGCCATAACAATTCCATAACAATTTACAGTCTATGGACCAGAAGTGAAGAAGCGACTTGAATGAGCAGCGCAACATCTTCACTCTAAAACTTTTTGTCCACTTGACAGATTTGAATTTTTCATTTACTAATAAACTGAAACTCATGAATGGTGCAAAATCTCCCCAAACCACAATCGCTAACAAAGCAACAGAACCATAACCTGCCTCTTCAAGTTCCTCAGTTTCAACTTTCTCTATCACCTGGGTCAGTGCCTGAATCACTTCTAAATATATAAATACAGCACTCACTCTTTCGCAACACTCACGCTATGTTTTTTTTAGTGTTCTTTTAATTTGCTTCTTTCACATACCCCTTGTTTCTTTCATGTTAAGGCCAAATTGAGACATTAGTGGCGTGCGTCAGACATGTTTTGCTTGCTGTGCATCCTCGAGGTATGACAGGGCTTAAGTACTGTATGATTTCAGTGTTCTTGATCTGCTCTCGTTGGCTGTCCCTGTTCCCATCCCCGCTGTGCTGAGCTCTTTTGCCTCATATAAACCCGGTTGGGGGGAGCGGGCGGCGCCGTGCGGTCTATGCTCGGCGTGCTGCGTTTCCTGGTTTGAAGTGGAGATGAGCTGGAGATCTGTCTCTGCATGGTGCACACTATTCTCCCACCTCTCTGAGTGATAGGGAAATGTAGAACGGTTTAGGCATAAGTCGTCTTCATACCTCCTCGCTTTAAAGCTTTGTCCCACTTTGAGAATCGCATACAATGTGGCACCGTCGGGCCCGGTCTACAGAGGTGCAAAAGGGCACATTACAACCTCAGTGATAAGTGTTTGAACCCGGGTCAGAGTCTTCAAAATATGGGCAAAACGAATAGCACAACAACTGCAGTAATGTTATTAAAGGTCCCATATTACATAAAGTGGACTCTTTTGAGCTTCAAGCCATGTTGTAATGTTGTTACCTCATCAAAAACATACTTGGAGTTGTGTTTTGTTTCATTCGCACATGTTTGAGTAACACTTTATTATTAGACTGTCTACATCTCCAAAGCTCAAAATGCTCTGTTCCACCTTGTGATGTCATGAAGCGTAATTTTCAAGTTAACATCTACCTTTTACCTTTTGTTCAGTAGAGATCGGCAATTCCAGGGCTGAAATCATCCACATGAGTCTAGTGAAGGTGTATGGAGTGTAAAAACACAGTGGAGCACTTCCTGCATTACCACATGACATCAGAAGGTGGAACTGAGTGTTTTCTGTTTGAGAGAAGAACTCAGCCTAAATATGCAGGGTTTGTGTGTTAAACGTGTGAAGGAAACAAAACACAACTCCAGGTCTGTTTGTGATGAGGAAACATTAGAACATAGATCAGAAAACAGCGTAATATGGGCTCTTTAAAGATGAACTTTTCTGCAGTTCTCCACCAGCTTGTCTCCGTGGACATGTTACTGCTTTGACTGGAATGTTCCACCGAATGGCACTTAACTGATCTTCATGGAAACAAGTAGCTCACACTAATATTCAAGGTTCATTCATATTCAGGCTTTTTTGTATTTAATAATAATAATTATTGCAAGATAATGAACTATGTCAGGGATGTATTATGTCCCTGTTTGTGCTGCAGTGCTGTCTGCTAATCAACTTCCAAATGGATAAATAAAGTTCACTAATTTCATAGATTTTAATTAAACTGGCAGGAACATAGACTGTATAAAGAAGTGGACTAAGTGAGTGTGACGTCACCCACAGCGTTCAGCTCCAGTCAAATGAAGTTCATCAAGGCTAGAAGTTATAGAGGACAATTTGGAGCCAAGAACCATATTTGGAATTCTGACTGCGAGTATCATAGCAACCATAGAGCCAATCCGGAGTGAGGCTGTTGAAGGTAACACCCCTTCCCGTCTGCACCGCTGGTTAAGCACGGAGGGACGCTTAGCAACGCTGTCAATCAAACCTGTTGCTAAAGCTAGTGGGAGCAACCACTGAGAAAGAAGGCGCCTGATTTGTCTGTTATTAATGTTCAGCGAAAAAAAAACAAAACCTGGATCATGTAGAGCGGGTTAATACGAGCATATTAAGACCAAAATGACGAGTCTGACATTTACAGAGAGAGGGGCCACAGTTTTGCAACGTGAAGTGAATTGGAGCCAGAGTCGATGGAGCCGGAAGCGCAGCCCATGGTCACTTCCTATTTGGAACGCAGCGGTTAGCAGGTTGGCTATATCCATTTATATACACAGTCTACGGGCAGGAATACCATCTCCATGGAAACGAGCAGGTGCCCCCTCCCTGTGTGCTGTGCACCTTTAAATAGCCAAACACATAATGTATCGTTATGATTAATATTATGGTTGATCCCAAATGTAGTTTTGGTTTATGGTTTAGTTTAACTTTTACTGTCTTTATATTTCCATAAGAAAGTCAGATTTGTACTGATCATTATGCTCACTTTTCTACCACTGACCCCTGCACAGAGCCTATACATTATACTTTTACTTTTATACTTCAAAGTTGTACCTTATTTATACTTCTAAAGTTGTGATTTTGATACCCACATGGGGCAGTTTTAAGAATGCTTTAAAACTCTGGGCTTGTTTTAAAGGGAAACTGAATTGCTGGGAAACCATACAAAACCTGCAGCAGACATGAGTGTAAATATCACTGTGGTTGTACCTGCTGTTTATTCAGAGCACAGTCAATAATCCGCTCTCACACTTTATGGTAAGAATAATAAACGCCACAGACTCGAGGCTTTTCAGAGCGTCTGAAGGCTTTAAACAAAGGGCAGACTGCAGGGCGCACCAGGTCTCCCTCTGCACTGGACTCGTTCTGCTTGTCTCTGTAAAACCAAGATTTCAAATAGAATTATATTTATGTTATGTAACTATGTAAAATCCTTTGTTTTGAGCGTTTGCAGCGGTAAACAACAGGCCCCAGGTAACGGTCCGCATTATTCTGGAGATAGGAGCAGATCTGGTTTTCTGCAGGCTCTTTTTTTCTGGGAGTGCGACTGTTCTTGTCACATCGGTTTGGCACAGTTTGCTACAGGTACCTCCTCCAAGATTACTGCATTTTCACTGGCAAGAGAATACATGTAAACCCTTACCACGAAAGGACCACGTGGCTGATAACTAGGCCTGTCACGATAACACATTTTCAAGTTTGATATATCGATGAAGTAAATATAGACGATAAACGGTAATATTGAAACTAACTTATGCCACAGACACAAAAACCCAAGAGCAGATTTAAACCACAAAAACTATTCTAAATCTACAATATTGTTAAAAAATCATGAGCTGCAATAAATAAACAGCAGAATGAAACACTTTAGTTGTTAGTTTGCATCTGTAATGAGTCAGACACGTTATGAATTCAACATTCTACAGATCAAATCATATCATACAGTCAAAAAATTGGCAAAAATGCAGCAGCAGTTTAAAGGTCCTATATTACAC